>CAUYSK010049862.1:0-29627 GCA_963575035.1 Avahi laniger | reverse complement strand
TGTTAGAATGTATTTGATAGATATTTACCCAATGTCTTCTATCTACTTAAACCTATTAAAACCTGCCCTCCATGAATTTATAGTGGATTTGGAAAAAAGATTATGTGAAATAATCATGACCAATATGCATCATACATATATATTTGAATATATACCTGTGCCATGTATATAGTAAATGCTTTATATTTACTTATTGAGTGGATAAATTATTAAGTAAATAATGATGTATATTTCTAAATAGCCAAAGAAATTCTTCCAAGATGGCAAAATAAGGAATAAAATATAATCATCCTTCAGTATCCATGGGGGATTGGTTCCAGGACTTCCCACAAATACCAAAATGTGTAGATGCTCAAGTATCTTACATAAAATGGCATAATGTATACATATAACCTATGTATACCTTCTTGTATACTTTAAATCATCTCTACATTACTTATAATACCTAATACAGTGTAAATGCTATGTAAATGGTTGTTATACTGTTTTTATTTGTATTATTTTTATTGCCAAATTATTATTTTTTTAGTTTTAGTTTTTTCAAATATTTTTGATTGACTATTGAATTCATGAATGCAGAGCTCACAAATACTGAGGGCCAACTCTACTTTTATTTACATATTTGTAAATCTTTTATGTGGAAGAAGAAATACTCCCAAAATTTAAAAAGCATACGTGTTTCAGCTTAAAGTTAGAAAATCAGATTACACATATACCTTTTCAGGAGCAAGAATCTGGGTTTAGTCTCTTATGGAAAGAGAAAGTAAGTTATCCACTTTTCTGCTAACAAAGATTAAAGTTGTAAATTCCAATCACCTGGAAGATAATTGCTCTCTGAATAAGCCTGGTATTCTAGATGTTAAAGACTTCAGGAGCTGAGCAAAGTCAACTAAAGACTTCTGAAGTCACTTCTTAACATTTGGGAGGAATTATTTTTAACCTGGTAATTTTTCCTTTGTGTAAACCAGTGGCTGACCTTACCTGGATCTCCTTAGCCACTGACAAAATCCTTATTCTTGTATATTGAGCTATTACATTTTAAAGGAAATCTTATAGAACTTTCCATTTAGCACTCTGTTTTCTGATTGAAAAAGCAGGTTCAGTAAAAGTAAGGGACTTTATCTGTAGTTATAAAGCTAGTCACAGTGATGAAAGCACTGAATCCTAGCCACTAGACTCATCCAGCAATCCTATTACTGGGCATCTACCCCAAAGAACAAAAGACATTCTATAAAAAAGGCATCTGCTCTAGAATGTTTATAGAAGCACAATTCATAATCTCAAAGATTTGGAAACAACCTAAGTGCCCATCAATACATGAGTGGATTAATAAAATGTGGTATATGTATACCATAGAGTTGTACTCAGCCATAAAAAATGATGGTGATATAGCACCTCTTGTATTATCCTGGATAGAGCTGGAGCCCATTCTATTAAGTATCACAAGAATGGAAAAACAAGCTCCACATGTACTCACCATCAAACTGGTTTTAACTAATCAACGCTTAAATGTACATATAGTAATAACATTCACTGGTTGTCAGGTAGATGGGAGCGGGGAGGAGAGGATGGGTATATACACACCTGATGGGTGCAGTGTGCACTGTCTGGGGGATGGACATGCTTGAAGCTCTGACTCTGCTGGGGCAGAGGCACTATATGTGACCTAAACATTTGTACCCCCATAATATGCTGAAATAATAATAAAAAAAAAGACCAAAAAAACCTTCCAGTTCAAGGCAAAGCTATGTCAAGAGTCCCAGTCCTGTGATTCATACCTCAGTGGAATTTCTACCTCCCTTCCCCTGTCTTTGTCCATTTGAAAGACAAACACACATTCCTATTGGACTTAATATCCCCATTGAGCCATGTTTCTGCAGAATTTATATACTCTGTGGCATGCTGAGGAGGATTGTGATGTCATAGTGGTCAGCTATCGTTTATAATTAGTGATATCATTTGTATTTTGTAACTGAAATAGCCTGTTTTAGCCATTTGTAAAGTTATTCTGTCACCTATCCCATAAGCCCTTCCTTAAAAAGTATGAAATTTATACTGTCCTATAAACTGAGTTGTCTAAAGATCATTTGGTGTTAATATTCTAATATTATTGATTATCATTAGTCTCTTATCACATCATGGTCATATCTACACAACTAAAGAGTGTACATTCTAATTCTATTACATTTCTGTGGTCTACACAGTATAATATACAGAAATTTGGAACTACCTTAGACGTCATAATAAGGAATGCATGAGCTGAACTTTTACAATCATTTGACACAGTGTTTGAATTAGTAAGTCCTAAAAAAATTAGTTTTTATTATCATTGAATTCATCATAATTATTATCATCTAAGATTTCAGATTCTTAGTGCTACTAACTTAAAATTATGAATTTTGAAGTTTTGCCCTTCTTCATAAAAATTTTCCCATGACATATCTCAAACTGTCATCTTGAGTACATTCAAACCTACTTGACAATATGCTGGAATTGAGAAATAATAAAGGCTCAATATCTATAGGAAATTTGCTAGATAACTCTCATGGATTGAGAAAATAATATTGTTATAATGTCCATGGTACCCAAAATGATCTATAGATTCAATGCAATCCCTATTAAAATACTAATGACATTCTTCACAGAAATAGAAAAAACAATCCTAAAATTTGATGGAACTACCAAAGACCCTGAGTAGTCAAAGTGATCTTGAACAAAAACAACAAAACAGATATCACACTACCTGATGTTAAAACATACTGTAAACCTATAGCAACCAAAATAGCATAGCACTGGTATAGAAACAGAAACCTAGACCACTGGGACAAAATATAGAGCCCAGAAATAAATCCATGTAGCTACAGGCAACTGATTTTTGACAAAGTAGTGAAGTACATACAATGGGAAAAGGACAGTATCTTCAACAAATGGTGTTAGGGAAACTGGATGTCCCCATGAGGAAGAATTAAATTAGACCCTTATTTCTTACCATATACAAAAATAAACTCAAAATGGATTAAAGATTTAAATGCAAGACCTAAAACTACAAAATTACAAGAATAAAACATAGGAAAAAAGTTCTGTGGCATTGGTCTGGGCAATTATTTTTTTGGATAAGACCTCAAAAGCACAAGCAACAAAAGCAAATATGGACAAATGGGAGTACATCCAATTTAAAAGCTTCTGCACAGTAAAGGAAACAATAAGGGTGAAGAGATAAACCTACAGAATTGGAGAATATATTTATAAACTATGCAGCTGATAAAGGGTTAATATCTAAAATATATAAGGAACTCAAAGTACTTAACAACAAAAAACCAAATAATTCAAAAATTAGCAAAATACCTGGATAGACATTTCTCAAAAGAGGACATACAAATGGGCAACAGATATATGAAAAAATGCTCAACATCACTAATCATCAGGGAAATGTAAATCAAAACTCAATGAGATATCACCTCATTCCAGTTAGAATGGCTTCTACTAAAAAATCAAAAGATAAGTTTTGGGAGGATGTGGAGAAAAGGGAATCCTTACACACTGTTAGTGGTAATGTAAATAAGTACAGCCATTATGGAAAACAGTATGGGGGTTCCTCAAAAAATTAAAAATAGAACTTATATATGATCCAGCAGTCCTACCACTGGGTATGTGTCCAAAGGAAAAGGAATCAGTAGGTCAAAGAGATATCTGCATTCCTATGTTTATTGCAGCACTATACATAATAGCCAAGATATGGAATCAACTTCAGTGTTCATCAACAGATGAATGGATAAAGAAAATATGATATATATACAAAATAGAATACCATCCAGCCATAAAAAAGAATGAAATCCTGTTGTTTATGGATGAATCTGAAAGTCATTATGTTAAGTGAAATAAGCCAGGCACAGAAAGATAAATACTGTATGCTCTCACCCATATGTGGAATCTAAAAAATGATTGGATTAATAAAATGTGGTATATATATACCATGGAGTTCTACTCAGCCATTAAAAAAAATGAATTAATTCCATTTGTAACAATCTGGATGGAACTGGAGACCATTCTCCTTAGTGAAGTCTGATAAGAACGAATAAACAAACACCACATGCACTCACTATTAAGTTGAAACTAACCAAACAGCACTCTTATGCATGGACAGAAGTAAAACTCAATGAAAATCAAATAGGTGGGACTGAGGAGGAGGGAATGGGTGAAATCATACCTAAGGAGTACAATGTACACTATCTCGTTTATGGTCACGCTTACAACTTTGTCTCAAGTAGTACAAAAGATATTCAGGTAACCAAAATATTTGTACCCCTGTAATATTCTGAAATTAAAACAATAAAAAGCTGTCCTTATAGAAATAGAGAGTAGACTAGTGGTTACCAGAGGATGGGGAAGGTGGGTGAGAGGGGCATAGGGAGTGATTGGTCAATGGATACAAAGCTATAGTTAGATAGGAGGAATAAGTTCTGGTGTTTTATTGCATAATAGGAGGACTAGAGTTAACAATAATGTATTGCATATTTCAAAATAGCTAGAAGACAGGTTCTGATCACAAAGAAATGATAAATGTTTAAGGTGATAGATTTGCTAATTACCCTGGTTTGATATATGTGTTTCAAAATATCACATATACCCCATAAATATGAACAACTATTATGTGTCAGTTATAAATTTTTAAAAATGAGCCTAATTTCATCCCTAGTTTAATTTGGATTCAGGTTTCCAAGGTATTATTTTCTTTATTCAAAGGCTAGGGATATATTTCCCCTTTTCTTTGTTTAAGGGTCTGCATTTTGAACAAAGGGACAAAACATCACTGACCTTTAACACTTCTCCTACTTCTTCCCTCCCTCCAAAAAAACCCTCTCTTTTATAGCCTCCCATCCTGTTTTCTCAGTATGGTTTATGGAGCATTTTCAGTTCTATGCTAGTGTCAGCTCTCAGGTAAGCAGGTTTCCTTGTCCTGGTAGACAGTTAATTATACACTCCAGAATCAAGTCAAAATATTTTATAATGAAACCTCTTACCAGAAAATGACCAAAAAGATGAGTTCAAACAAAGCGTTTAGTCAAATACCTTAAGCAGTTGTGAGGAAACAATTGGCAATAGAACATCAACATTCCTCTGAAGATACAGTCTTTGCGAGAAACAAGAAAGACATGCTGTCATCTCAAATGTACTCATGAGGTTATGACTCCTGTCACTACTTCTCAGAACACAGCACAAAACTGATGGCTCCTCTCAGAGCCAGCCTCCTCCTGAGGTGCAATGTAGCCGTCTAAGCACGCTGAAAACATTAGCAACACACTGCACAGATTTTCACCATTAGCAGTGAAGTGCTTCCTCATGAGCCTCAAATGAAGCATGAAATGCTCCCATTCATTCAATAAACATTTATTGCAGCCTACTATGCTCTAGGCACTGTGCTAAGAGTTTCTGAGGGGAAAAAAAATCTTGCTCTCACCCAGCTGCAATAATTTAATATTTTGTTTAACTCGTATGTTCAAATATAAATGCTTAGGGTCTGGACATATGAGGTTGTGAGCTGTTTCAAGGATGTATTAGTTTCCTAGGGCCGGCATAGCAAAGTATCAGAAACTTGGTGGCTTAAAACAACAGAAATTTGTTCTCTGACAGTTCTGAAGGCTAGAAGTCTGAACCCAAGGCATCCGCAGGGCCACACTCTCTCCGAAGACTCTAGGGAGGATTGTCCCTTGCTTCTTCCTAATTTTAGTTGTTGCTAGCAATCCTTGCAGCTACAACACTCCAAGGTTTGGCCCTGTCTTCACATGGTGTTTTCCCTTTGTGTCTCTGTCTTCTTTTCTTCTTATAAGGACACCAGTTATATTGGATTAAGACCCATGCTAATGATCTCATCTTAATTATATCTGCAAAGATTCTATTTCCAAATAAGGTCACATTCAAATGTACCAGGGTTAGGACTTCAATATGTTTGGGGGGTCAGGGGAGAATACAATTCAACCCATAACAAAGGGTTTTGGCTTAGAAGATTGGATGGATAGTGATGCTATTGAAAATGAACAGGAGGAGGAGAAAATTTAGAAAGTAGAGGAGATACAGAGTTTAATTTGGAGGTATCTTTATTTTGAGCTACTTGCAGGACATCCAAGTGAAGCTGAACCGTAGGTGTCTGGAAACATAGGTCTTAAGGAAAGAAGAGAAGTCAGAGTTGTAGACAGGTTGGAATTTTGTATGATAATTTATGTTAATCATGGAATTATGCAGGAGTCAATTCCCTGAGAAACCAATCCTGAAAAAGAAATCTGTGTGTGCTGGAGATTTACTGTGGAGTGTTCTCAGAAACAATACCGAATACCTGTAAAATGCTGAGGGATGCAGAATGATTGGGCAGACGGGGAAGTTGAACCACTTCAATTGCAGTAGAGGCCTCAGCCGATCCTATAGATGTCTCTGATGCTGGAATGACCCTTTGATATTGTCCCAGATTGATGCAAGGGGGTCAGACCTTTGTATCCCCACATTCTGTCATTAGATGCAGGCTCTCCCTCTACCCTTCGAGGGGAGGAGGTATCATCTTGGGGGAGGTACCCCCATTCTGCCATGACAGTTCTCAGAGACGGACACAGCTGTGAGCCTTCGGCAGCCAATACTTCTGGCAGGGGGAGAAATGAGTGGCTTGGCCAAAGTGGGATGTGGGCAGTGACCCACAGCATCTGCTACACTATTGGACCATAAATAGTAAGAGGACAATCTATCAACTGCAACACTTGAGAGGTGGATACAAAAGAAAAACGCAAACTCACACACACACACTTACACACATATAGACACGCAAAGGATAAAATGTATACAGCAGCCCCTTTGACATACCTTATATAGTTTTCCTCTTTGTAACACCCCAGAAAGTAGATACAATTAATCTATATTTGCAGATGACTGAGATTCTAAAAGACTAAGAAAAGATGCTTTAGTCATGGTTATGTCTGCAGTCTTTTTAAATTTGAACTTCAAACTTTAACCACTCTACCATGTGACACAGAAAGGCAAGAGAATGAGTGGAATATAATTATTTACTGTTATACCTCTCTAATGGTGCAATTCAGGATCAAACTTTCTGTTATAATGGTATTGTGCATTTACTGATTCATTAGGATTTTAATATTGCACTAATTGTACTACTAATCCTTCTTAATACGGATTTATTAGGTTATAGTCTACCTCGATAATCGTCATGATCTTTGTATTTTGACTGTTTAAATTTGCTTCCCCAAAACTGTCTTATTCCCTTCCTCATTGAACTGATTTTTACTCCTAGAATATATTTCTTTCTCAAGACTACATAATTCTTCCCTTTCCATCTACTCAATATTATCTGTATATTTTATATATTGTAGCATTTGATATACATATATGTGCATTATAGTAATGGGCCTCTATTCGTTCATGGAAATTATTGATAAATATGATGAACTCCTCTGGACCAAACTCAGGTCTTGTGGTTACTACCTGATACAGTCTTCTCTTGTGAAAGCCTTGCTAGGGTAACTGTTAGGTTCTTAGTGATATTAAGGCTTATCCAGCTCTCCCTGGCTTGTTGATGAAACTGATATGTGACTTGGAAACATCACTAAAGTCCAGATAGTTGCCTTTAAAGCATCTCCTTTGTTATGGCCTATTGAGTTATTACACAAAAACATTAAATTAATTTGTACAATTTCTTCTACACAGCACCACTTTGCTTTCTTTCAAGACTTGTGTTCTCTCAGGACAATGTTAATTACAATTGAATTGTTATTATATCATCGTTCACATTAAAGCTATGTTAAGGGCTAGGGAGAACACCTACTGCCACACTAAGGTACACCTGTTTAGACCCTAATTATTTGAATAAATCTATTTTATTTAAAGGTATATGAGCAATCCCCATATATACTATTTTTTTGGATTATGTTAATATTTTTGGCCGTGTATATGTCAGGATTTTATTTAGCTGCCTGCATTGGGAGCCTAACTACATTGGCATAACTGCATAGACCATTCTATTTTCATATTTTAAAAGGTCCAGAGATCAGCAGTCCACGTGGCTTCCATGTTTCAGGCTCCATCTGTTTTCCACTCTGCCAGTCTTCACATGTGGCTTTCTTCTTCTGTCTTAGTGCCTATGATCAGAGATGACTGTTCCACCTAGAACTTTATATCCAATTTCCAGGCAGGAAGGAGAAGGAAAAGGAAAAAGGTAGAAGTGGTGCCCGTCACCCTGACCTGAGGAAAGCCAGAAATTTCCCATAGATTCTTAGCAGACTCTGGCTTATGTTTTATTGGCAAGAACAGTGTGTGACATAGCCGCCCTCATGACAAGGTGGTCTGGCTGAGGTAGGACATTTATTTGAGCATATCGCCACCCCAAATAAAATCTGCCCCCTCTTAGTAAGGTACACTGGAAGATGACAAAAAGATCTGACACATTCCAATATTATTAATATTTCTGATTATTATTATCATTTCTTTATGAAAATGTTACAAGAATTAAAGGAAGGTAATTTTATGTTCTAAGAGATGTAGATAACAGGCATAACTTGGGAAAGTATGTGTCCATTATAATGTCATAGTTTGAAATCATGTAAAATTATCAAGAAATAAAAGATTTTTTTATCTACAAAAAGTAGACATTTCATGTAGTTCAACATTATAAAAAGACAAAAAGAAAATATAAAACATGAATTTTATTTTACCTATATTATCTTTATTACTTAATTGCATAAGTACTAGGTTGCTGAATACAATTATTTTACTCACTTCTTATATTTGTGTATAATAGAGATCTCATTAAAATTTTCCATGACTATGTGCCCAGTATTATGATAGACTTATCAAATATTTTTGGCCCCCTCTAAATATTGGGTCCCCAAAAAGCCACACTAAAAACTTTATGCACATCAAAGGTGCATAGTAAGCAATCATTGACATCAAGAAGTTTATAATCTAATAGCTTGCATCTAAGATAAATATACAAGTAATTATAACACAGAGGAGAGCAAAGCACATTGTATAACAGGACGATAAACCAGTCAATTAAGGATACATTTGGGTAAGGGACTATGTATCAGGCTGATGGCACATGAAAGGAGGTGGAACTTGAGCCAGACCCTAAAATATGGAGATTGTTTCACAGGGAGGGTATGGTGTAGAAGGAAATCTCAAGCAGTATTCATGTTCTTCACCTGATTCACTCATCCATCCACCCATTCATCTGTTTGGTGTTCAATTTTGAAAGTCATCATCTTTGCAGCAGAGGCTTAAATGTGCTTACTTATTATAAAATCCATTCATTTTATTGATTTGATAAAAAGTTAAAGTACTTGTAGTTATCAAGGTTAAATATTTTATGTCCTTTTACTATATGGTGGTTTTAATTACATTGTTATCAGGGCTATCTCTCCTTAGATGTTTTTATCAAAGTTTTTTTCCTCAAGAGCCAGTTACTGCTTTCACCATGAGGGCAGTTTAGATTTTCATTCATTATTGAACTTTAGAAAACATAATAATCTTTTCTAGAAATGCATTTGACTTGGCAAGATTTAGGGATTAGTTTGAGTTATGCCTTTGGGGGAAGCAATCATTTGATCCTAACTTTTATATATAGATTTTTAAAAAGCATTATTCTATAGAATTTTACTTAGACTATTGCTTTTTTGCAGGTTGTTTCCAAACTATTTGAAAAATTGGTTTCCATCTTTTTTGGATTTGTTCATGTGCCTAAAAACAATGAAATATTGGTCTGACATTTAAACCATTGTTTCTTATTCTTCGTATTTTGATAAATTTGGAAACATCACTTTCCTCAATACAGTTTGAAATGTCAAAATTAATTAAATATGATAATTAAAAGTAAATCAATAAATGCTAATTTTAGAATTGCTTTTTAAACTACACACTCTTACCCGCACCCTATCCCCACACTGAGAATTACTTGTTTTTAAATGTCACTTGATAGCAAAACAAAGTGACTAAATCAACAATAAGAGTATTCTTTAAAATAATTAAAGAGTGGAATTGGAATGTTTCTAACACAAAGAAATGATAAATGCCTGAGGTGATGGATACCCCAATTATCCTTATTAGATGAATACACTTTGTGTGCTTGTATCAAAACATCACATGTACCCTATAAATATATACAACTATAATGTACCCATAAATAATGTTGCCTGTATTGAAGAGAAAACAGAATGCCAAAGATTGCATTAGCACATTATAGTATTTAAATTCATTTCCTAAATAACAGAATTATGTAACTATTTAGTTGATTGTTTTTAAGTCTGTGTTGAATGCTTTAATATTATTACTGTGTTTAAAATATGTTGCTTAACATTGAGCATATAGCATGGATTTTCAAACATATAACTAATTTTTACTTACAGGTATGTGACTTTAAACATTTTAAATCACAGTTGATTAAACTGTTTCATCATGCTGCATTTCTAAACCTCAGTACCTAACCTTCTTACTTCTCACAGGAGTAAAATCAAACTGGATCAATCAAGGATGCAGCTCTGTGCTTTTAACCAGGCAGAGACATATGTGAGCACTTTAACACAGGTTACCTAAAAAAAAAATCATACATATATGATATTTTTTTCAGTGTCTTGCATGCTGTTCAGCTACGAAATCTTTCTGCCTGACCCATTGCAAGAAAGTAGAAACATATACAGTTATTCCATAGATGAATTGACATCATAGCATGTAACCAGGGAAATTCCATTATTTTTTGTAATTTTCTTGATGACTTTCTTGATATACCCTTCATGTCCTTAGGTGAGTTCAAGTGCATGATCTATAGATTTTTATTGGATGGATTATCAAGGTAAAATACAGAATGTAACAAAAGCCATTGAAGCAACATTTAATTTGAAAACCTCTATCAACTTCCTTTCCTAATTTAATCTATCCAAATTTAGATGTATAACACATTATATCACATTAAATTACCACATTTAAATTCAATAGATTAAAATGATGTTAAAAATTTGGGGGGAGGAGAAATATTTCAGGCATAAATATAAAATCTCAGAGCAGGAAAGGATCATTGTAGTTCTAGCCTCGTGTTTACAGATAAGGAAGTTGAGATTCATGATTAAGCTGCTGTCTACACATCTAGCAAGCTGGAAGCAGAAACAAAGTATCAAGTTTCTAGTCTAAACGTTTAACATTTTGAAATGGTTTTAAACACAGTGATTACTAGGGATATTATTTTTTTCAATAAATTTAGTAATTAGCATTTGATTTTATTTCCTCATATATAAAATGCATCAATTAAAAGTTAATAGGCCTTGCCTAAAGATGAATAAGTGCTTGAAATGTTTCATTCTAGAATCAATATTACTCACTGATGAGAATAAGTTTCTGGTTATATACATAACAAGAAAAGCCTCTAGAACCTAAGAAGTTTAAATAGAGCATACTATAAACACTAAATCTGTCAGTAAAATATATAACATTTTTTGCTAAAATAAGAAGTGGGTTAATATGAATTACCTTATCAAATATTTCTGAAACACATAAAAGAAGGATATAATACTCAGATACATATATATTTTTAATTTTAGTATACCTGGTTGAATGAACTGTAATGGTTTCCTGAAGGGGAAAAATCCATGTTAATAAGAATCTTGTCTTTTTAATAATCTAATTAATATTTTAAATTTCTCTGTCATTGCTGATATGTTTGTATTATTGTTATCCATTGTGCAATGACAAAAGCAAAACTTTATCCTGAAATTGACACATTCTAGAGATATTAATGCTAACAGCTCAAATGAAAAAAAAAAAAACTTAGTGTTCTAGTTTACTTGAAGTTAATTTTAAAGATGTCCTAAAGTAAAAGACATATTTTTGTATTTTAAACTTGGTGGTGAATTAGAGGCAATATTCTCATAGAAAACTATTTTATTCCACAATGTGGTAAATTTCCTTCAACTAGAACCTAAATAAAGATGTGTGTGTGTGTGTGTGTGTGTCTGTGTGTGTGTGTAAACAGTATCTATATAGGTATAGGTAAAACACATAATTTTTGAGAAAACTATTTCCAGAAATAAACATATATATGCATATATGTGTGCTGGATTCATAAATTATTACTGTTTTTGATTCAACTATTGTTAGAAAAGATGAGATACTGTTAATGAATAGTCATTCTATTGATAAAATAAAATCCAAATATTTAGTTGTTAAGAATGACTTGAAATATGGCACTTTTGCAGAAACTACCTACATAAAGGTTAGGAGAGAAGTATTTTATTTATGTAAAATTTCTATTTTACATTGCATTTTCAATATTAGAAATCTTCATGTTTCAAAAACTGGTAATTATTTCATTCATTGAAAATTCTTTTTCCTTACCCCTCCTCATTTTCTGTAGTATTAGGGGATAACAGAAATGATTCAAATATACAGGTAGTTTGGGTTTTTGTTTGTCCTTCTGGTTTGCTTTAAAGTTATAAACATATTTAAGAAGCTAGAGTCTCAGAAGCTACACTTGTACCTCACATTTTGCTTTCCTGCTTGCTTAGGTTACAGTCCTTGTTTACTTGTTGCAATTTTTTAGCAAGCCTCAGTAGTAGAACTGTTGAAATGCTAGTTTCTAAAGTTTTTAAAACATTTCTGACTTGATCCTTTGTATTCTAGCTGCTACAATACCTATTCTCTGCAAATAGCAGAGAGATTCTGTGATAGGGCACAGAGCCCTTGAATACCAATGGTTACTTTACATTCCAAGCCCTTATGGATAAAGGTCCCTTGCCTTTTCATTAGAAAGGTACTCAAAGTTGATACTGTAGATCGACTGAGTTATCTATAGCCAGTCCAGCCTTCTTATGTGGCCAAAAGTTGTTGCTTTTGTATGTTTGTTTTTATATTCAAGATCATATCATTTAATCATATAAGTTGTCACTTGATTGCATAGAAAGTGCCCTAGGTAGAAGATTCTGGTAAAAAGAAGAATTCTCAGTGAATCATTGGCTTTATTTTGAATTGCCCTGATGCCAGGTGAGATTTGATCTAATTATTTCTCCAACCGAATACTATGTACCATGTTGACCTTGTGATGGAACTGTTAAGAGCATCTCCTGCTGATTGACAGGCCATTTCCCCAAGAGCCTATACACAATGTTTCTCTGGTCACAATAAACAAAGAACATTAGGAAAGGAAAAAAACAAATACATGTTCTTGTCCTTTCTTTGAAAAAGAGCCAGAATTTTAGTTGCCATAATTAAAATGTGAGCCAAGATTTTATTGCAACTAGTGAATAAAGTGACAATTTTCTGGTAAATTAGTGGAAGTAACATGAAAATCCAGACATCAGAGAGGAAAGTACTATTGACTTTTCCATTGGTCAAGAGTGTCTGGAGTGCTTTTTTAACTTGAGACCTCACCTTTGAAAAAAGAATCTTGAGAAATTTCAGGACCAGAAAAAGATGCAGGGACCCTGAGTGGCCCAGAAAGCTAAATCATGTAAAGAAACTACATATTATTACACTCAAGATGAAAAACACAAATGGCAATATCATAGGTCATCTCCAATTTTATAAAGGTTATAACAAGATAATATTTGCACTTCTCCAGAGGGAGCAAAAAAGGCCTAACAATTGCAAGAGAGAGGAAAACTTATTCTGGCTCTACACCAGAAATGAATATATAAAATTCAATTATCCCATAATAGAATGGTAAACTTGGAAAACACTAGGCTCTTACACAACATAGTAGCTGTGTGTGTAATTCTCTAAAGGTTCTTTGTTCCTTTATCTTGAACTTTACTTTTTTACTCCTCAATGATTCGGGAACATTACAGATATTGATTGTAAAATTAGGTTGTTACATTGAAAGAAAAAGAAAATCTTTCTTGCTTACTGACATATAATAGAACTTAGTTTTTCACTAATATTTTCCATAATTTTTCTTCCCTTTTTAACCATGTTTTCTTTTTGATTTGCTTCTCTTAAACTTCTTGCCATTTTTTTGTATGTGTTTGTTTTGATACTCAGATGAAATGACTATTCTAGGTTCTTCTACTTAAAAAAAATCTTTTGTTGTGTGAAGAAAATAGACATATAGCATGTACTTTAAATGGAACATCTTTGCAATGTATTCAGCATCAACCATCCTCTTTGAGTAAGGTTTTTGTTGAGTTCTGTGTTTTCTACAATGCTACTATATCTTTGATGGTTTTCTGCTTTTGAATAGCAGATTATCAAATCATTAGACAATCCTACTTCACGTCTCTGGACAGGAGAAATGACCAACTAGTATTAACCACCATCCATACAAATAGTCTTATGATGTTAATGCTTATCTTAGGAAATATCAGTAATGAATTTGTAAATGACCAAGTTAGTGCACTTTCTAATATGACACCTATATTTAGCAGAACCTCTACTCATATGCAATGTTAAAGAAAACATACTTTCAGGGCAATCAAAAGGAGAACAATGAAGAACAATAAAGCTTTTAATTTGATCATATTTTAAATAATTGAAAGGGGCTTCTTAAATAACTATGTAAGTTTGCAATCAATATAAGGATTGTTTCAGAACAACAATGCTTTATGGGTGCACATTGAAGAATATGGAAGGGTGTGCCAAACACACTAACACACACACACACACTGTAGGGAGTAGAACGAAGGAGACAGTACAGGGGACTTTATTTTGCACTGTTTATTACTACACATGTAAAAATTTTGAGTCAAGTGTATCGCTTTCATATAAAGAAAAGATAGAATTTTAGAAGGTACTTGTAGTCAATAATATAATATTATTCAATAAAAAGTCAGGAATGCTAATTATAGCACACTTCTATTCCTAATACTAGTGAGTCTGCCTTTTTAATCCTATGCTTACACTTATTTTTATTTTATTTATATGTGGACTACCAAAGATAAAAATTACCTTTGTTGCAAGCAAATAAATGATAGCAAAAAAGCATATTTCACTTTTTATTGAAAATCAACTCCACATGAAAATTACAGAATTGCCTATTTATAATATCAGAAGGGAATTTTTGCATACTAAAATGTTTTATTCCACTTCTCTTAAGATAGTATATTCATTCTTCCATTTCCAAAATTACAAGGAAAACTAAACAACAAATGATTGAGTTTATCAAAATGAAAATAATTATAAAATTCATTATATAAAATTATACATAAGATAGGCATGATTGTCTCTGCATAGTAAAGAAAGTAAAACAAAATTAATAGTTAGATCTATTGATGCTTGCTATAAGAATTAAATAAATTTCACCTCAAGAGAAAACTTTTATTATAGATATTAGCCTTTCTATTTAAAGGCATTCTTTTAGGATTCTGTTAAAGAAACTTATACCGTAGCAAGTATGAATTTCAAAGGCTGAATTGATTAGAACTAAACTGTCTATATGGTTAGGACATGCATTTAAATATTTAATTTAATATACAGTACTGAAATAGTTATTGATGGAATGCTTAATGCATTTGAAGGAAAACATTGCATTTCCCAAAATCTATCAGCTACAATCATTTGGCTTGCCACACTAATTAATTAAATTTTCTATTCTAGTGAGCAATAATATTTAATAACTTTATGATGTAAAATCTGAGCCAAATTGAATTTAATTAATGAAATGTTGTCATAAAAGCTGTATATGAAAAAAAAGGTTTCAGTGGCAAGACACACTACGTAAAATCATCTGAATTTTCACTTGCTCATCTAATTTGACATACATCTTTGTTAATGTTCTTTTAAATGGTGAGAAAACCAAATATTGGTGTTGAAGGTATTTTCATTAATTTAGCCTAAATCAGAATTTTGCAAATAAGAATTATTTTATTTAAAAGTTGTTACCTCCTGAGTGAAAACAATTATAACTATTTCCTATTTTTAATATTCTGGCTAATAGCAGGGAGGTGCTTTGTGTGCATCTTATCAGCAATTCCTCTCACTGCTTTGCCTCAAAACCTAGGTCAATAATTCTTTTCTCAGGGTTAAACGGCTTGGTCTTCTCTTCACAAAATTGTAGGGCCTTGTCCTTCAGTTCCCTGGTGACAAGTTCACTTGCAGCTGAAAGGTCAAAAATTGAATCCATTAAAAACTGTAGTCTTTTAGATATAGCATTTAAAAGTTGTTTTTGTGGTAATTGACACAATAGGACATATTAATAGTTATAAATTTCCCCAACATTGTTCCCTAAATTAATGTATATTTTAAAACCTTAAGCCATATAAAATATCCAGTCATATTTAATTTCTAGTTCACTTTCTTATTTTGAAGTAATTTAGATAAATTCAATCAGTTTAAATAACCTGTTCTGAAGTGAAATTTCATAGTTACATTGTTCATAACTCATACTGTTATCAAACTCCTCAACTTAATGGGAATAATGCCTCTACGCCAACAGAAGTAATAGGTATTTATTCACTTAATAGGGTGTTTGTAATTCTTTACTCCAGTTATAAAATGTACTTTGTTTGCATCATTGCTTATATGCAATAATTTTTCAGTGCCATTTTTACTGATGTTGTATACTGTGTGATAATATTAGCACTGCAAATTTAATGTACTCTTAAAGAATACTTCTAGCTTTCAAGTCAATCTCTAAAAATTAGTACATTAGATTGGGCCTATATTAATGCAAATTAATAGATTGAAGAATAATTTAACTGAAATACGTATTTTCTCATTTTTAGTGTTTGCATCTGCTTGAACTATCTAAAAAATAAAGTTGTAATCTTAATAAGAGAAGTATGTGTTATAATAACTAGTAGTTTTCAGTATCCACATATCACTTAGCAAATGAGAATGAAAAATCAGTTCTTCCATTGATGTGCTACTCCACTCCTTTATAAAACAATATTAGGAAAATTTGACTGAGTTTTGCTACAATTGCTGTATGTATTTTTTCTGAAAATTTCTATGTATGTGTACATGTGTAAACATCATTTTTAATCATAAAGTTCTGGGTGGGAAAAATGTGTTTGTGTTATGATCAATTATATGATCATAATGACAATGAATTCATTACTCCCATGTGTAAGTCTGCCATGTTTAATTTCATTGAATCTTTGTTTCAGAATTTGCATGTGGTGCTCACTTTAGTAGCCACTCTCTTGACATTATAAATAATACTTTATGATCCTTTTTACTATATGCTAAAACTTTATGTATAAAATGGATGATGTTGGTATAATCATTGACATTTTGATTCCAATACAGTATTTGATTTTTTTTTTTATTTTGGTGAAAGATCTTCTATCTATATCATCCTGCTACATATTCTTAAATCCAAGAGATAATAGACAAATACATTTGGGATTTGTATTACACTAATCTTTTCTTTAATCTTAACTATCAATAAGTATTTTTGCCAACTGTCAGATCTGAATTGTGAATTATTAACCAGTGGCAATTTGGCACTTCTGTAATATTACCATTAGGGTGTTAGTTGTCCTAAAATAGTGTCAATGTAAATAAATTTATATTAAATATAAGAAATAATAATATGTTGCCAATACTTTGAAAAAGTGATAGTTAACATCAAAATATTACCTTATGCTTATTTTGTGCAAACACTTACTTGTTAGCTTCATAAAAATAATAAAATTTATTTTTCGCAGGATGGTGTAAATAGAAAGATCAAGTACAGATGCATCATAAGATTACTTGACTTCAATGTGTGTTTGTACATTTTTATGGCCATCATACTATTAATCTTTTTTCATAATATTTTGCATGACTCTGATTATTAAATGAGGCTTAAATGCAGGATTTGAATGAACTCTAAAAGAACTCTCTGGTGGGGTGGTGAATTCCTTTTAGAGATTGAACCGATGGAGTTCCTCGGAGTGCAGCACAGTTGATAACCCTCTTCCTGGAGAAGGAGAAGAAGCAGAGGCTGAACCTGTGAATTCAGACGAGCCAGAGGCCTGTTTTACAGAGGGTAAGACAAAAACAGAGTCTTTAGTTAGAATCAATTTATTAGTTCTGGGTTTTGTTTTGACACCTAATACCAGGAGTTGTTTGCTAAAAAGTCGGAAGACTCCATTCCATGCTGATTTGGCTGTGGCTCTGTAATGACTAAACGCAAGTCATTGGTGCTCTTTATGCATCAGTGTCCACATTTATGATGCTCTAACAATAATTTCCAACGATAGTTCATTATGCTGTAAATGACTCTACTGCTTTTTATTTTAGAGCTTTACTTTATATTTCCAGCCCCATGGATCCATTAGAATAAAAGTTAATGAAACGGATTGTACTGTTGTCCTTTACATCAAAAATTAAAGCTACTCACTAACTCTCAGTAAACTGTTTGATATACTGTTGACCGTGGTCTGTCTCAAAATTCTTCCTTCAGTTGGTCTCAGAGGCCATCCTGTACCTTTGCTTTTCTTTTATATGTCTGAGAGTTCTGAGGTTTTTTTTCTGTATTTCCTTTCTTGACTATTTCTATGCTCATGCTGTAGTGATGTCTTTCTACAATTTTTTTTAGAGACAGGGTTTTCCTCTGTCATCAGGCTAGTGTGCAGTGGCAGGATCATAGCTCACTGTAACCTTGAACTCCTGGACTCAGGTGATCCTCCTGCCTTAGCCTCCCAAGTAGCTGGGACTATAAGTGTACCCCAGCATGCCAGGCTAATTCTTTAAAAATACTTTTTTAGAGATGAGATCTTGCTATGTTGCCCAGGCTGTTCTCAAACTCCTGGCCTCAAGTGAAGCTCTGAGATGTTTCATCCACACCTGTGACTTGAACAACCATTTCTGTGCTATTGACTCTTCAACTCAATGTCTTTACCCTTGCCCTCATACTTGAATTCCAGATCTGTCTACAACTCCCCATTGATCATCTCCACCTGTTGTCATAAAACATCTCAAGCTTAATAAGTTTAAAACAAGATTTAGTATATTCTCTTCCACATAATCTACAGCTTCCTCCAGTCTTTATCTCATTTAATAATATCATGAACTTTCTTGCCCCTCAAGCTAAAGACTTTGAGATAGCCCTCAAATCTTCCTTTCTAGTCACAAGTTCATCAGAAACTCTGGGGATGGGGTCCAAGTCCTCTCAAGATTCTGATGCACACTAAAATATGAAGATCCTTGGTCTGTAGAATAAAGTCTGAAGTTCTTACCTTGACATGTAAAGCTCATTACATTTTGCCTCAGGCTCTTGTTTTTAACAGCACCTCCTTCTGTTCCTTTTCACTTTCTGCCATACTAAACTTCCTACTCTTGGAATTTGTCAGGGATTTTATCCAAAGTGGTAACTTTGATCTTGATATAGGAAACTATGCAATATTGTCTGAACAAGTATGGTATCATTTAAGAAAAACACAAACCTAGAGTAGTGTCGCGGTATAATAGAAGCTTTGGACCCTGGTCACCATGAGTTCTAACTGGCCTACTTCTAATTCTCTGTGAGACCTTGAGTGCATTTTTAAATCTTGTACTTCAGATACCTCATCTGAGAAACAGGGATAACAACAAAATCCATGTCATGGGGATATTGGGAGGATCACATAAGATAATACGTGTAAATTATTTAGCACAGTGCCTATCTTACTTCTTCTTCTACTTTCCTTGTTTTTCAAAGATTTTGTTAACAATCTTACGTAGAAGCTATGCTATTATTGATGCTAATGACTTACTATCTAGTTATGGACTTACACTCAGCATTAGTTTTTCGTTTGTTTGTTTGTTTTGTAGAAATCATCGATTTGTTTTTATTCTCCCTGATTTTCTCAACCAGTCTCTTATAACATTCATGTATTAAGCAAAATGACTGACAAATGAAGATATCCATGAATGACAATGAGTACATAAATTTTCTTTAAATACACACCAAATATTATTTTATATGAGAAGTAAAGGAGTATGACATTCAGTTGATATAAATTTTGTGCTTGCTGAAATTAGTACCATAAGCAAAGGAAAATAGAGTTTCCTTTAGAAGTGCTCATGTTATAGGCATTTAAGAATTTCATCAATGTGTGTGGTCTGTTTCTCAGTAAGTTGATTAGTAGTATGAAGACTTAAATTTGTACTGTTGCTACCAAAATTTTCCCTATTCATTTTATGTATGACTGTGACTTAAAATTCTAGGATAACTAGACAGAAGTTGGGCTTACAAACAAATTAAGGCTTCAAAGCAGAAAAGGGGTTTGGAAAAACTTAGACCCTGTACAGAAAGTATTAACACTGTGTTATTTCAGACTGTAGGTGCTATCATACTAAGATGGAACTTTATAAAGGTTTTTGTTATCCTACGAAACATCAATGAAAATACTTTTGTGATTACTTTGAGATTATTTATAACTTCTTGATTGAGGCTAGTGTAGATGAGATATTATGGAAACATATTTTCCAATGAACCTTGGTCTGGATCATAGGAAATGTACTGAGAGAACTTACATATCTGAGTCACATCACTTTGATGTGCTCCAGTGGACACTTTACATGGTCTCTGGACCTGTTTAGTTAAGAGGCTCAGCCTGAAAAATTCAGAAGGGCAGCCAATTTGCTCAGCCTTTTGATCATTTATTCACTTAATCATTCTTTCATCCAATAAACAAATAATCATTAAACGTCTATATGCCAGGTCCAGTTCTTGGCACTGGAGGGAGAAAACTGTGAACAAAACAATGTCCCCTGCCCAAATAAACATGTAAATACGTGGTAGGTCAGATAAGTAAAAATTGCTATAGAAAAGGTGAAAGAAATGAAGGAATACCAAGAGTGAGGGTAGGAACCTGCTGTTATACAGGGGCCAGAGAAGGTCTTTCTATAAAGGTGACATTTGTTCAGTGACCTGATGAAAATTGAAGTGAGCTATGTAAATGTATGAAGGAAGAGTATTTTTAGGCAGAGTCGTGAAGGCACATGCCCCGAGGTGGGGATATGCATAACATTTGAAGAAAAACAAGAGGCCTAAATGGATAGAGCATATTGAGAGACAGGAAGAATGTTAAAGATTGAGGTCAGAGATGTAGTAGAGGCCAGATCATAAGAGTTTTGAAGGACATTGTAAAGATCTGAATTTTAAATCTCACAATGTGCAGTCCTGAGAGTGGATGTACGTATAACAATGACAGAAGCTGGGAGGTTTCCTGGAGGTTCCTACAGAAATCTAGGTGAAAGGCGATGGGAGCTTAGACGAGTGTGGTAACGTTGGGGATGATGAGAGTGTGAGATTCTGAGTATTATTGTAAAATTAGAACTGAAGGGCTTTGCCGATAGATTGGATTTGGAGTTCTCAGATCACAGTTTCCACATAGCAACTTAGAGAACTGTAGCCTTATCAGGATGGAAAATCATGAACATGTTCACTTATACTGGAAATGACTCTTACAGGTTCAGAATTGGTCTACAAGAGCTGAGCAAGAACCAATGCCAAATCAAAGCAGCATTTGGCCTCCTCCCGAGATTTTTGTTATCCGAAAGGTAGCAGAAAAATCAAAAGAAGTATAAGCGACAGTTAAATGAGAGTAGTGTGCCTTCCATGAAGATGAATGCTAAAATGATTCTGTTGTTCATTGCCTGACATGCATTAATACTTTTTAACTTCACAAGCATCACTTTACTAATGTGTTTTATTAATTGCATCTTGTCCCTCTTATTCACCTTTTCTCCTCTCTCTTATGCCATGTCGTCCTTAGTTTTATTTCCATTGCTTTGTAATTCAAGATTTCAGACTCATCCCCCAGACCCTGCATTTTCTTCACTATCCTTAATTGTATATGTCTTGGCAACCTGTGTAATTATGAACACTACATGATCTTTGATTCTACTTGGTTTTATATTTTACTCCTTTTAGATTATACAGTTAGTAAATTATATAATCAGGATTACAGCTAGAGAAGGATAACCTGTTTTCCTTAAAATAATATATTTTCTGTTAATCTGGTAAGAGGAGCCAACTGCTCTTCCCCTCAAAATGTACTGAGTTCATCAACTTCCTATAAAATAGCTAATAACTAATTCTAACTCTAATAATACAATAACCAACTCCTTTGTGCTTTTTTTTTCTTTTTTTGGAAACAAAATGTGAACGAAATATTTGCTATAGAGGATTTAGATATCTTTGAGAAATAGCAAGAAAAAGCTTGTTTTCCTAATCAATTTTTACATTAATTATATTAATTGTGCTGTTATATTTTTATTAATGAGTAGTCTGTATTTGAAGAGGTCAATGGGTTTTTTTTTTTTGAGTGAATTGGTTTAACATGATGAAACCCAGCATAGACTTTATGTAATGCATCATGAGAGCGAATTAATGAAACCACCCAAAAGAAATAGCATTTACCCATTGGGATCCATTAAAATGTTTGAGAGGTTCTCTGTTATGTTTACATTTAATTAACAGTCCTTTTAAAGAGAAGGTGTGATAACGTTGCTAACCAGCTAGGTTGGAAATCTCTTGGGATATACCTTTGCACAAAAGCCAGAAAGACAGTCCAATGCTACTACCTGAAAGTAAGAGAGAGAAATTCTCTGAGGTGTGATGAACCAAGAGGGTAGTATTCATGAACCCTCTTCTCAGATAAAAAATTTACTTACCCTTCTAGTTGGAATGCATAGCATTTTTTCTTTCTTCCATCATAAAAATAATGTTTCTCTTCAATATTAAGATTGACAAAAATAAATGCCAGAGAATAAAATCTTCTTAACCAAAGAAATAACTTTCGAACTCAATAATTTCTACCTCAGGCAGGTAGATTATGTTCTGCATGTGATCTTTGTTTTTAAGTTTGAGATAAATTCTGAAGTCTCAAGCATTAAGTTAATATAAAAAATGACTTCATCCCAAATTTTTCCACTCTCTCTGGTACTTTCTTTTGCCCTGAAAAAGCTTAAGTCAGAGTTCATTTTTGACCCTATCCTTTTGTTCTATTTAATACAATTTTATCAAATGTTCTCTCTTAAGTAAATGCATTTGAGATATGAGGTCACTATTTTAAGTAAAAAGATGGTAAATCTTTCAGATCTGAGATCATGTTAAATGCAACTAATATTGGATAAATGAAGCCTTGTGGATATTTTTCATTCACTCTGAATTTTTTTTCTTTTTCATTCAATTTTAGAATCCATAGAAATGTGACCTTTCAGATTATGACTAACTGCTTAGAAGATTATAGAATTCTCTGGAGGGAATTAAGTCTTTAAGATCAGCTATGCTCAGCATATTAACCTGTGTAGAGGACTGTAGTAAGTACTGTGAGCAGGAAGAACAAGCACTGCAGACACAGTTTCAACCTCCTGGAAACTTAGAACCTCCCGGAGAGAAAGGACAGGAACACATAAAATATATATGATAGCAAAAACACTAGAGATTTGGGGAAAAAAATAGGTTGCTACATTTCTATAGAGCTGGAAATTAAAGTGCTAGGAAATACCCCATATCAACTGGATCGATGTGCTAATTTCACTTCAGAAATATGAAAGAATCCATTACAAGACAGTATCTAATACGTGTAGCTCATCAAGAGGATTCTAGTTTTGTTATTTGAGGGCATACAGATTATGATCATCTAAAGTCATTACTTGAAGATTTCAATATTTTTAATAAAATATATTGTTTTATAGAAAAGGAAATTAATTTTCTCAAAGTGCCTAAAATGCAAACTTCTGAAGCAGGTATCAAAAAGTGCTGCCTATTCTGACCTTCTCACCTCCTACCTTCATCTAAAACGAGGCTTTTCATCTAAAATTTTATGAGAGGCATTAATTGAAGTTACACTTTTTAATTCTTCCATTTCTTCAAAGTAATTCTGGTTGTTTATTTTTCAATCAACTTTAAATTATTTTAATTTAATTTTTTTAATTTTTCAATCATTATCTTTCTGGGCCTCTTGTGTTCTTGGCTCTGTTCACCACTCCTGGGGAAACTTTCTTTATACCTTTATTTCTCTTTTAATGCAGCCTCTTCGTTCTCTGTGTACATCTCTTGTCACTTCTACTTTGTCTCCTTCTCCTTCAAAGTTTTCTCTTCTTCCACCTGTCCCAGTGGTGTGCAGGTAAAGGTTTATCAATTGATCCTCCAAAGAAAAGAAAGTATGCATGCATATATCAGTTTATAAATTTTACTAATATTAAGGGTGGGCACACAATTTACAAATAATGATAATATATAAAACTTTTTTATCGTGTATTCCATATATTGAATTGTTTCTCACAGAATGCTGTTGTTGAATTTTGCTAGACTTTTATTTATGGACAACCTATGATTGCAATTGATGAACAAGTATAGTTTTAATGGGAAGGTTGGTTGGTATTTTCATTTCTGTTAATTAGTGAAATGAAAGATAATGAAGAAGCTGTATGTCAGAACTTCATTTATTCATCAATAATGTGAACAATTCTTTGCAAATCAGATAATAGAGTTTGAATAATGAAAGGATGGTTTTTTGAATTTTTGTGCTATTTACAGCGTAATGGTTACAAACACGATACATTTTTACTGTTTATCTGTTTATTAGCATTTCCTCTATCACTTTTTTAAGTCTTTGGAAAATCAAGGCGCTCTGATTTACAGCATTTGAAGACTTTTATAGTGTAATAATTTCCACCATGGCTGATTCAAAGCTACTGTGTTAAGAAGAGATGCACAGAAGCCCAATAGCAAAACATCCCAACCATCCAGACAGAATAAACATAAATCTCTTCAAGAGCATAGATAACAGAAAAATATAGTAAAATAATTAGAAAGCAATACCTTTTCAGTATTTATTTCCTTTTCTTAAAGGAAGTTTTTGAATTCTTCATTTATATAATCTAATTTTTAATGATAGCTGCATTTAATAACAGAGTAGCAAAAATTCCTGCCAATTTAACAATGAGTTATCATGAAATGGTATGGCCTGGTTTCAGCACACCATCAAATCCTCTCCCTTACTACTGTTGTTCCAGAATGTTCCAGATTTGTCTCTTTTTTCTCCTCACCCTAAATACTCTTTTTGTGTGACCTCAAAAGCTATCCTGACCTCAGCCAATATATGCTAATGATTACTACATATTCTTTCCTAGCCATTTTCCCTGAGCTCCATATTCATACCCCCAAACATCTATATATGTCTGTATTTAAAAGTTTTACAGGTGTCTCAAACTCACTGCCTTCCAAGTCAGCTCCTGATCCTACGGTCTTCATTCCACTGCTCACATCTACTCAGTCATCATGGGCTCCTCTCTTTCTCTTATATCCATATCCATCAGTCACCAAATCCTGCTGATTTTACCTGCCAAATAAATCGTAAATCTGTTATTGCTCTAGTTGCTAACTAGAGTTGTCCTAGCCTATCCCTCCTGACAGGGATACTGGACCAGAACCTAAATGGTTTTGTTTTTCTGAGTCTTCCTTCACCCTCAACCCTCTTTATTCCCCTCTTCCAACTTATCCTCTACACACTGTTGGAGACGTCTATTTAAATTGAAATCTGCCTGTACCATTCCCTGCTTACAACCCTTCCCTCAGATCAAACTCCTTAAGGTGGGGATAAATGCTTTCCATAATCTGACCAATTTCTCTAATCTCTTTTCTCACTCCTGCCTCTTGTGTGCATTTTGTTTTCATCACAATTCTAAACTGTTTGCAATTCCTGAGCTCAATACTTTTTGCTGCCCTCTTGGCCTGGAATTCTACCCAAAGTCTTTTTTACTGATACTTTGATTCAGTTCAGGCTCCACTTCTTCCAAGAAGCCTCTTTTAACCTCTCCTTCTCAAAAAACAAGCCACATTAGAAAGACTTCTTCCATGCTACCAAAACAAACCCTGCGTATCTGTCACTTTAGTTGGCTTATCTACTTATAGTCATTTATTTCTGTGTCTAGCTATCTAACCAAAGCCAAAAATAAATTACCTGAGAAAAGGAAATTATGTACAGAACTGAGTACATAGAAGATATTTAATAAAGTTTTGATGGACAAATGAATGAACGAATGAACAAATAAACCTGAACATTTTAAAATTTTTTCTTCAATTTTTTATTGCAGTGTATTTTATACCTAAAATTCCAAAGTCAGATTTTAACTTAGAATACTTGAAATAGTTTCATTTGCCTCTTATAATCAAAATGAATTTCTTTAGAACTTAATTTCAAGACCTTCCACTAATTTCTTCAATATTGCTTAGAAAGGTGTTTTTCAAAGGTTTTATTTTTTATTTTTTTTTTTTTATAGAGGAATGGAAGAATCCTCAAATTATAGACTAGGCCCACACCCAGGACAATTTATCTGTCAGCAAAGAAGGCCCTGAAATTCATTTCATCTTCATGTTTTTGTTCATTCATCCATTCAGTCATTGATACATCAAATAAATGTTGTTTAAACACTGTGGAGGATATTGATGAGGAATCAGAGAATTACAGAAGACAAGAGTACATTCTAAGTTAAAATTGACTGACAAGTAATAAGAAAACATTGTGCACAGTTAGAAGATAAGAAAAGGTGGCATCCAAATTGAATCTCTCTGAACCTACATGAATAGGTGATAGAAACTATTTGGTTGAAGAAGTATCACAGAGAAACCTTTGCATTAAATAATGTATTAAGCATTTTATTTATTCTAAGTATCAATATTTTACATGCATGTCTTTCTTGACAGGTTGCGTGCGGAGGTTCTCATGCTGCCAAGTTAACATAGAGTCAGGAAAAGGAAAAATCTGGTGGAACATCAGGAAAACCTGCTACAGGATAGTTGAACACAGTTGGTTTGAAAGCTTCATTGTTCTCATGATCCTGCTTAGCAGTGGTGCTCTGGTAAGTGATCTGACACCTAAGTCAGTAAATTCATTAAGATAATATTCTTGATAAATGAGCTAAAAGATAAAAATATCATAGCAAAATTTTTTTTTTACCTAGAATTAATCCCTATGATTAGTACCAAGGACAAAATTTTAGTGGAGCTCAATAAATAAGTACTGAGAACTCCTACATGCCAAGCATTATCCTTGCTGCTCTGAATGCAAAGATGGATAAGATGCAGGTACAATTCTCAAGGAGCTAAGAGAGCAATGGGGAGGAGAGAGATGTGAAAGAGTGACTACAGAACTGGGATGTGTTTGTAAGTTTAGTGTATACATGACAAAGCACCGTAGCAAGGAGACAATTGTCTGCTTGCAATTTCAGAAAGGTATATGATGCTTTGTAAGGTCTAGAAAGATGAATAGGAATTTTCCAGCCAGGCAAGGCAGGCTAAGAGGGACAAGTGTACAATGGTAAGGAAGCATAATATAGCACCAGATATTCAGGAAATTAAAAGTTGCTGAGCTGGTATTGAGTGTTGTGGGAGGTAGAACAAGTACAGGTGGCCAGAGATACTGTGAGAAAGACAGGCGGTTTCAGCTTATGAAGCATCTTGCATGTCATTATAAAGGAAAAACAGACTATAGTTTTAGGATGAAAATGGGACAAGTTTCTGATTCTTGTATATATACAAGCGCCTTCTATGGGAGTTGAAAGGGATTTGGGAGAGTTACAAGTTCCTCGAATCTTTTCTTAATTGTCTTTTTTCCTGCTGTCGGTAACAAAGTCGAGCCATTAGAAGCCATTAGGAGCCCACATCCTGCTGCTTATACCACTGGAAGTTCCATTACACTAAAAACAGAATACTCAGGAACTTTCTAAATTGCTTCATAGACAGTCTTCATGGATCTGGGATTTGATTGTACTGTACTTATAGCTTAAGTAAACCTGTTACTCTTTAGTGGATTCTGGCGGAAGATACGAGGTGCGCGGGTCAGAGATAAATGACTTTATTACTCATGGCACAGAACGTAGCATGAGCTTCAACACATTTGTGTTGGTTCCCCTTTTCCCCAGATCTCATGGGGACATAATATGGGCCTGGATGAATGCTGCACGCACAGTGGGTTGATGTCACAGCTGAGGAACACTGAGCTTAGGAAACCCATCCTTTTATACCGAGCAGTAAGTAATCCTGCTCTTTGTCCCAGACAGCGACACTACCTAATTCCTCAAGGTTGCTCACTGCATGTGCAACCCTGAGAAATGGCCTGGGCAAAGAGCAGTCAGGGCCTTGCATTCCTGGCACAGCCAGTAAGAACCAGCAGGGGCCTTCAGGGGCCACCATCGGTTGCCTATCTTAACAAGCCTCATCACTCATAAACAGAAAATGTAATTTAAAAAAGGTACTATTCTACTTATTTGGTGTCATGCAAGTAGGAATCTTGATGATGTCTACAATATTTTGTAATCCTAATAACTGAGGAAGTTTATTTAATGCTGTGTCACATATAGGATGGAGACTTTCAGAGAGGAGATTACAAAAAAATTAAAGTTTAGAGTAAATCCTTGCTGAACATGTCTAAAAAGGACAATACATTTTGCGGGGACAGAGGGAGGCATTCTCAAAACTGGACTTCAAGTGAATCATATGAGGAAGAAAAGGGAAAGGTTTTTTCCCTTTTCACCAAGAAGTTGGTGTTTTCATTCAGGGAGTTTGCAAATTAAGCCAGGTTTTAAAAGTACATGTCTACAAACTAATAAAAAATACTAGTTCTCATTTAATGCATACTTATGTATTTCAAAATCTTTATTTAGATTTTCTCATTTGATTTTCAATCAACCCTGTTTGCCAATGAGGAAGCTGTGTACAGAGTTTAGGAAGTTTCTTTATGTCCCAAAGCTAGTAAATGACAGACTTAATCAGAGCCTGAAGTCTAAGTTACCATATCTTTTCACTGTGTGTGGCTGTTCAGAAAGAGAAGTGCACACCACATAGAAATAAGTGAGTGGTAACTGAGATACAAAGCCTAAGCCCCAAATCAGTTAGAGCTCACATAATGAAATCCTCGCCTCCCTGCTGCCGCATCTACACAGTTAGTGCTGGAAGCCAGGACTCCTGCAAGCTGCATCCTGTTTCAGGCTCTGGGACAGGTCAGTGTGAGGTACACTCAGGCAGGGTATTTAGTTCTGATCATCAAGATTGCTGGTTCTGCTCTAATTCTGTACCCCAGTTCTAGGAACAGGCTTCTTGCTCCTTGTGACTAAGCCCTGTTCTTGCATTTGTATTGCAAAAACTGAGTCATTGCCGTAAGTTTCTGTTTGGGAGACTTGCTTGATTCCTCCAGAACTTGGAGAAAGGCACAGGAAAATCCTGAGGGGTAGAAGCCTCCCCGACACTTCAATTCCACTGACTTTCTAAAACCGCTGCCAGCTGCTGGGACCTTGTTTTCCATCTTAGTAGGTCCGTCCATTCTCTCTGCCCCAACTTGTCTCCTTCAGTACTGATACCAAAGGTTTTCAAAAGGTGATAAGGATAATTTTTATTGTACTGATAGTTAAACTTGGAATAAGAAAAATGAGGATGGCACAAGCCCATGACTATGGGCAGATAATATAATGTTAACCAATGAGGATACGGGATCTTTGACTTTCATTTTCTCTAACAAAAATGAAAATGAACTGTGTTTCAACCTGAAAGAGAAAATTTGAATTCTGCAATCATTTTAAATGTCTCAGTGAAGGTCGGGCGCGGTGGCTCACGCCTGTAATCCTAGCACTCTGGGAGGCCGAGGTGGGCGGATCGTTCTGAGCTCAGGAGTTCGAGACCAGCCTGAGCAAGAGCGAGACCCCATCTCTACCAAAAAATAGAAAGAAATTAATTGGAC
>CAUYSK010049860.1:0-17853 GCA_963575035.1 Avahi laniger | reverse complement strand
CTCAGATCATCAGGTATTAGATTCTCCCATGTACACATCCCTTGCATGCCCAGTTTGCAGTAGGGTTTGCACTTCTATGAGAATCTGATGCTGCCACTAATCTGACAGGAAGCAGAACTAAGGTGCTGATGCAAGCGATGGGGAGAGGCTGTAAACACAGATGAAGCTTTGCTCGCTCCCCCGCTGCCTATCTCCTGCTGTGCAGCCTAGTTCCTAACAGGCCACGGACCTGGACTGGTCTGTGGCCCCAGAGTTGGGGACTGCAGATGTATGGGAGAAAATTGCTGGAGTAGAAATATCCTATGTACTGATTGAGACTCTTGGCTCCAAATGACAGCAACACAAATTATACAAAGTTGTCTAAAGAAGAAAAATATATTTGAACAATATATATAAAATGAATTTGAGGTATTTTTTGTAATAACGGGAAGGTCAGGATCAATTGAAATGTAGAATTGAAATGCCAAAAAAATTCTTATCTCTGCTATCTGTGCAGGTCAACCTCATACTCTCCTATGGCGAGCTCAATTCCTTTATGTGATGGAGAATCGGGTAACTGACAGTTTCCACCCATCACCAGAGAGGGATTGCTTTACATTCTCTCCAGGTCTTCAAGCTCAAACACTCAAGGGATGAGCTATGACTGGTCCTATATGTGTCAGGTGCTTATCCTTGCACCACCAACTACCGCCTAATGAGAAGGCTATAACAACACAGCAGCCACCATTTTGTTCACCATGGTTGCATTAGAGGAAGAAGGTAAGGCACAGCAGTGTTTGCCCGAAAACTGCTCTGCTGGTTCCAGAAGGTGGCACAGGTACTGAGTAAACACAATTATACAAGTCCCTATAGCAAAGCAAAATAAAAATTAAGCTTGAAATACAAGCAAGAGTTAGAAAATAGAAAGCATCATTAATCCCTGAGTGAAATGTCTGACAGAGCCCGATGCTTCCAGTTACTGTAGCGTTTGTCCCTGAGGGCTACAACCACTGGCCTGGAAAAGTAGACAAGCATCCCTGGAGTCAGCAGGATGGAAGAACTCATTAACTCAGGGCTTCTCAAGAGTCTCCAGGCCATGAACAATGCGCAAGACAAACACTTTGGGCATCAACCGACACACACATTGCTCAATTTATTCCTATTAAAATTCTTCTCCTGAGCAAGTGAAAATACATAATTCTTGGAATGAAACATCAACAAGGAGAACTGTAATTCAGGCATAAAGTATTCTTCAAACATAAAAATTGATACCAGCCTATGTAGAAACCAACACTTGATCACACAAATGGGAACTCACGATCTATGATCTCATGATCACCTGGGCATTGCGCAGGCATGATCAGTCATTTGTAGGTTCCAGAACAAATTATCAAGTTTATCTCTAAGATAAACTTTGTCTCACCGCCTACACACACACACGCACATACACGCATTACTTTCTCCCAGGCAAACTGGATCTTTTAAATTGCTCATGGTGAAATTTTAGGCACTGTAGGTGGTGTATTATGAGTCCCTTTAAATACTGAAAGATGACCCTGTTAATGAGGGATTCCTCACAGGTTAAAAGAATGAATCATTTTGAAGAAGCCCAGAGGAATTCCAGGCTTTAAGGCTGCATTTTTCACTCTCTTTATATTCATTAGGTCCCGTGAACAGACATGGGGATTTCCAGTTTACTGATGTCAAAATCCCTAAACTATTTTTATGATATGATACTGTAATATCATAAAAAATAAGGTAAATTAAACAAAATATCATTACACAATAAGATTAAACAGAAGATTACTGAATCCATGAATTTCTAATGTATGAGCCCAGGTTAGCTAAGCCTCCTCTTTAACCATAACTTAGGCTTTTCAGGAGCCCCTGCTGAGAAATAGATAATGTCTGTGTCTCGCTGGGTATCTCAGAGTCATAGCTCTGGTAGTAAGAAGTCGACATAAATATTCATGTTAGATCCATAAAGAGATATTCCTGACTATGCTCATTATTCAATTTTCTCCTAGTGTAGGTCAGAACACTTTCTTGGGCTAGGTTTTCTTGATGCAGAAATATCCATTGCATATCAACAGAGATACTTACACATAATCAAACTGCAATGTCTACATGGCTTCTGGTTATATACTATCTCATTCTGTTTTCTGTTGCTATAATAGAATACTACAGACTAGGTAATTTATTAAAAAAAAAAAAAAAGTTTATTTTCGCTCACAGTTCTGGAGGTCAAGAAGTCCAAAAGCATGGCACCAGCATCTTTCAAAGGCCTCTTCCTACATCATAACACAGCAGAAGGCGTCACATGGTGAGAGTGCAAGAGTGTGTCACCTTAGATCTCTCTTATTCTTACCAAGCCACTGGTCCCATCCTGGGGACCCCACCCTGATGAACTTATCTAATCCTAATTACCTCCCAAAGGCCCCACCTCCAAATACCATTAAGGTACGAATTTGGGAATTAATTTTCCAACACATGAAATTTAGCGAACACATTCAAACCATAGTATATGGTAACATCTGTCAGCGTCAGTCTTTTAGATTGCCTTTAGCACCACTGAAATCGTTAAGTATATGCCATAGACATCAGGGTTCTCTTTAGGTGTTCTTTTTATGTCTCTTATATAGGACAGCAGGTAGATATACAAAGAAAAATAATTACCCATGGCTGCCTCCCTTTTCTCAAAATCACAAGGCTTACTCTCTATGTCTGTGGTGAAATTGTATCCAGGTCAACTAGTAAATGGTTGCAATTATGGCAACAAACCACCAGATGGCAAAATGGCAAAATCGCATGCATCTAGAGACACTAAAATGGTCTTCCTTTGAAGTATTCCTTTTGCCATTAAAAAATCTTGTTCCATGAACTGGCTTTTTCCAGCATCTAGAAGCTGCCCACATCCCCCTGCTTGTTAAGACTTCTGACCTCCAAAATTGTAATAAATAAAAAAATAAATGTGTGCTGCATGAAGCACTAAGCTGTGGTACTTTGCTACAGCGGCAATAGGAAACTAACATGCCATCTCTGATCATATCAGCCTAATGAATGGAAAAAGCACTGGATTTAAGTTGAGTGCTAAAAACTGATTTGTCTAAAGTGTAAATTTTTTGAAAGAGTTTTTACATCTTTAAATGAATAATCTACACTTCAAAAAAAAAAAAAAAAATCTTGGCCCGGGACGGGTGCAGTGGCTCACGCCTGTAATCCTAGCACTCTGAGAGGCTGAGGTGGGAGGATCACTTGAGGTCAGGTGTTCGGGATCAGCCTGAGCAAGAGTGAGACCCCGTCTCCACTAAAAATAGAAAGAAATTAGGTGGACAACTAAAACTATCAATAAAAAATTAGCTGGACGTGGTGGCACATGCCTGTAGTCCCAGGTACTTGGGAGGCTGAGGCAAGAGGATTGCTTGAGCCCAGGAGTTTGAGGTTGCTGTTAGCTAGGCTGACACGACGGCATTCTAGCCCAGGCAACAGAGTGAGACTCTGTCTCAAAAAAAAAAAAAAAAAGAAATCTTGGCCTTGGACAGCCTGGGTGGGAGGGGACTCTATGACATTGGCTAGTCCATGTAATTGTTGGTCCTTAGCCTTAAGCAATTCCAGAAATATGTTCTAATAGCTCTGAAGAAACATCCTTTAGTAGTAAAATAAACCAAAGTTTTGAAGCATTCCTCAATATGAAATGATTGGAAAGTATATGACAATGGCATCCAAAATGTTAGTAAATGAGTTGAGTTAGTATTTGGAGGACTCTAAAGGTTGGGCTAAAGAGTGGAGAGTACAATATAGAAAACTCCAGCCTCTGGAATAGCATTATTTAAAATCTCTGGAAAAAATGGTTTCTCAAAACTCCCATTTCCATGTTAATCATTCTCTCATCTAAGCATTTGTCTTCATAATTTAAATCCCTCTATTTGCAGTTTAAGCCTCTCTCCTTTCCCCCCCAGTTAACTGGGGGCTTTGTAAAAAAAAAAAAAAAAAAAATCTTTTAAAATTATTCACAGATACCTGGCACACCACTTCATATCAGGTACATTAACTAACTCGTGTTTTATATATACAATTTTATATATCTATTGGGAGGCAGAAAAATGATTCTGCAGATCAATGTGAATCACATATAATTTGAATCATAACCTAAATCATATCACTATTATTCAAGATTATTATTGAATATGTTTTATTTCAGCTTTGAAAGTATATTGTATTTTATTTAAATGAAGTAATAAAAAAGAGAAGAACTACTCTGATATAACTCTATAAATCATTAAAATTTAAAAGTAGATTTTTAAGATTTCCTTAATTTAGCAAGTCATTTCCAAGCTGGATCATTGAGAACAGTAGTAACATACAAAAGTGATAACATAGATTAGTGAACCTATTTTCATTATTTGAAAAAACAAGACAGAAATTGAGAAGTTAACAAGAATAAGCCTCTATCAGAAAAACTTTAAAAATTTTCTGCTTTGGCATAGAACTAAATCAGTTCAATTTAATGTGGAATGATGATGCTAATAATAAGAGCTAACACTTACTAGATGACAGACATGGTACTAAATCATTTAATATTTGCAATGATACCATGAGTCAGGATGCCCTCATTTTACACATTAGGTCACTGAGGTTTACATGTCCTATAGTAACTAATTTGCATATGATTTTAATGCTCCTAACATTTAAGTCTTATTACTATAGGTATTTTTGGAATAATGATGCATTGGAAGTGTTTTCACAATTATATATAAATTTACATAGATTTTACAGTTTATTATTAAGTAAATACAGCAATTCAGAGTAGTCACAAATTTTGGCACATAAAACATCTAAAATTTGAAAATGAATACTTAATTTGGAAAAGTTTGGAAAACTCTGTTGTAGGCAGTGGAGACATAAGGCTTCAATAAAGAAGTGTTGATTGGTGAAAACTTTCCCAAATTTTTGTAATAATTATTGAGCAGGCTAGAATTGATATGGCTCTCCATGGTACCTTTCCTACTTAACAAGAATGGTAAGACCGTAGACCCTCATAATAAGAGACTCAAAATAGTTGAGGATCCAACCTGCATGTTACATTCACAGAGGAAAAGAAATGGAATTTTCTTTCTCATTCTCTTAAGAGTTTTCTTTTTTGTTCTAATTTTGAAGCCATTTTCTCCAACTCATCTGCCAGATTTTTCTTTCTTTAAACTTTGATTTTTTATAGCTTCAGTTTTATAGTTTCAGTTGGTAAGGTGTTTTTTTAATTTGCCTGTTTCTTCTAAATTTTCAAATTTATTTTTCATTATTTTTTATGTCCTCAGTATGCATATCACCTTTTCCATTAGTGCTACAATTTTGTCATTGTTTTTCTATTTTTTTTCTTCTTACTAAGGGTTTATGGATGTTATCAGCATTTTTAATGAAGAATTAACCTTAAGTTTAGTTTGTTATTATTTTTATTTTCTCCCACATATTTATTTTCTTGAACATATTCTAAAACTAGTTTCTTATTATTTCATCATCATAGCCCTTGTAGGCCTGTCTCGATTGTCAAATGTTTGTCTTGGTTTTCCACCACTTGATCTCATCTCCTCCTAAAGTTCAGAATATTTTATAAATAAAAAAATACAGCATGAGTTTGAGGCTATGAATAATATTATCCTCCTAGTGAATATATGTATGCTTTGACAATGACAGGTCAACTTAATCCAACAAGGATGGAGATGATTTGGAGATAAGCTTTAACCTTTTCAAGGACTGATCTATTTCTAGTTTATTCAATTTCCTGCTGGAGGTTGCTCTCAGCATAAAGAGGCTCCTACAGTTCTTTACTACATGGGCTACTATCTTCATGGCCACTTACTTCATGATGGCTTGCTTTTTCAAAACCAGTGAGAGGAAATTGCTCTAAAGAGTCTTATAGTAAGATGAATCTTATATAATGTAACAATCATGGGAGTCGTAGCCCATCACCTTTGACATTCTCTAGTTTAAAAGCATGTCACAGGGAATGGGATTATACAAGGACGTATATAATCCAGGAATTAAAGATCATGAGAGTCACCTTAGAGTCTGTCCACCACACCAAGGTTAAAGTAATGACAATAATAATGGACTTTTGCCATGTTGTTCTTATAATGCTCTACACTTCTAGAATGTCTCCACATACACGCTTATTTCTGTGAATACATGTATCAGAGGTGTCAATTCAAACTAAAGCTGTGTTTAATCTGGAACTTAAGATCTTCTTTGCAAGCTCGGAGAGCTAATAGGGTAGAACCCTAGGGTGCCATTTATATTAAGGATGAAGGAGCCTCCTGTTAAAAGAGTTTTGTTCAAGGATAATTAGGCAGCACTGATGAGATGGCATGATTTCAAAAATAGCACAGCAATGTAAATAAAACTATCTTGTAGCTTCAGGACCTAATAAAAAGTTTAGGGAATGTCAACAAAAAGTCAAGAAAACAATTAAAGCTCTTTTTCCTGTAATCTCTGCAGGACATTTAGAATGTGAGATATCAGCAATGAAAACATCGGTAGCAGTGATGATGGTGCCACCGCATCAGCAACATCAGGATGATGACTATAATGGTGACCATCCCTGCCGCACCTTCACATTAGGGATCTCTGACTTTGGACAGATACTTCTGCCTCTATTTTTGAGTGCCAGCACCCCCATATAGACATTAGCAACAGCAAGAATAACAGCCTGACTTTGGTGGACTCAGATATCACTTGCTATTTTTTAGCATGACAGTTATCAAAGGCAAAGAGCTATAAAAGAGGAGAGGAAAATGGCAGATGCCACAGTAAGCCCGGGGGCTAATTATTGGTGCACACTCAAAAATTACAGAGTACTCCCAGAAATGCTATCTAGAAGGGACTTAAGGCAAAGTATAGTTCTCAAAGCATGGCAGATCAGTGTAACAGGAAAATTCAATTTAATATCTTATTTTTCCTGCTAATATTTCTGGGGAAGAATGTGTTGTATCAGTGATATCAATTACCGCTTACAGCCACACTATGAGGTAAATAGTTTCACTCTCATTTTCATTTGACAGATAAGAAAATGAAGTTTCAAGTAGGATAAGAAGCTTGTTCAATAAACACAGCTATTAAGCGGCTAATCTAGTAAGTGTTATCTATAAGCGACTCATCCACTGATAGCTCCTGGAACTAAACTCAAATCATCGTCATGTGCAACTGAGGGCCGATCATAAGTAGAGCTGCGAAGGAGGTGGAATGACGGACAATCTCCTTTCTCCTGGCCTAGAATGTCATTTCCCTTTTTCTTAACTTATTTGAATCCCATCTAACTTCAATTGCTCTTCTACAACCCAATTCCTTTCTTATTTTAAGTGTTATATAGCAGTTCATATTTCCTTTTTTCAGAGAAAGCATCTTGAAAATATTAAGTTTTAAAGGACGTTAATAACTTGATCCTCACAGCAGTCCTTTAAAATTGAAAACAAGGAATTAATTCATCACTGCATTTTATATATGAAGAAAGTAAACATCAGAGAATATCAAAGACTTGTCCAGGACAGCATGGTTCAGAGCGATGGTTCTCAAACTTCAAAGTGGATCAGGATCCCCTGGAGTAGGTCTGAAACGGGAGCTGAAAATCAACGTGTTTAACACGGTCCCAGGTGAAGCTGGTGCCTCTGCTGCTGGTCTACACTTAACTCCATTCATTTTTTTATTTGTATTTACTTGGAATAAATAAAATCTTTAGAAAATGAGATTCATGAGTTTCTGGCTTCAATATAAGAATTTTATCTGAGAAAGCAGCAGAGGCATTTAGGAATCTTGTATTTTTATATGTGTATAGATTAATTCATCAGATTATCTGTTTGTCATCTTAGAAAGAACAATGGACTTTTTCCTTAGAAAATGTACGGGACGGGTAGGAAGAAAACGTCCTAACTAAAAACCCCAAGAAAGATAAAGTGTGTAGAAATAAAGACCACCCACGTGAGAACAAACAAAAACTATTTATTCAGACTGTAGCAAGGTCATTGATGGCACCACCTGAGTTTGGCAGAGACTCGAAGGCAGGCGAGGCAATGGGAAAGCTTTAGAGTGGCAAAATGGGAAGGTTTTAGGTATGTTCTGATTGAGGTTATTGTCAAAAAGTGCCAGAGTCACTAGAGGCAGGCTAACAGGAATGGGACCTCTTAAGTGATTGATTCATTTGGGGATCATATTTAGCTTTCTCTGGTTGGTTCTGAATTGGAAACAAGATCAAAAAATAGGGAAGCTGGAAGTTACTGACCAAATCCTAACCATTCTGAGCCAATCGTGAAGAGGTTATGACTGACTTCCTGTAATGGTTGCTCCAGAGGCTGTGGTTCAGAGTTCCATTTATTATGTACAGACTAGCCATTGTTTGCTTCTAATTCAGTTTCTCAGGAGTTTAAAAGGATGTCAGCTAGAACAAGCAGTAACTGACTCCAAAGTCAACTTATCCACTAGGCAGAGTAGACTTAGTGTCAAGGGTCCATGATATTCTTAGGGGCCTATTAAAATACTTTAATTTCTTTTAAAATCAGAAAAAAAAAAAGAATTTGTAGGTTAAAAAATGTTTCAATGTATAATGTCAATACTTTTATCTTTCTGCCAACTCATTGTTCTAAGAATGTAAATGTTGAATATGCATGATCACAGAGAAAGCACAAGTGTTGGTCAAAAGGCAGAAAGAAGCAAGGACAAAGCATTGGACCACAGCCTTTTCTGGGAATTCTGTAGCAAAGGCAGGGCACAACAGTTTAGGATTGGCTTGCTTAAAAATTTCTGGCCAGACTGATGGATCAACACTATGGTGCTCACAGGGTAGTAATATTCTCCAGGGATTAGGGGGTCGGGAGGGTAAACTCACAGCTAATGGACACGGTGAGCATTGTAAAGGGGAAGGGTATGCCTCTAATTCTCGCTTGGGTGAGGCAAACACATAAAATGTAACCAAAATGTTTGTACTCTCATAATATCCTGAAATAAAAATAAAAAAATATTCAGCAACTAAAAAAAAAAAAAATTCTGGCCAGGCTTTGGACTATAGAGGTGGTCTCTGGGTAGTTCTTGGGTTTGGGATAATTTAGGGCAGGAGAAATACTGGCTTGCTGTGTGAAAGTTAGCTAAGGAAGTAGTTAGGGGATTGGTTGGTTTGCATATGAAAGATATGCTCTCAGGGGCAAATTGTTCTTATCTTTAGGAATTAACTAGCCCTGGAAGAGGAGTCTTTCCCTGGATCTGTAAGGCTCCCAAATGCCAGAGCATCAATACAGAAAACAAGAAAATAATGTTAATACGATATAATATTGGCCCTGTGATGAATGAATGCCATGTAGACAAATACAGAATCCAAGAAAATACAGATCAGGAAATACAGTTTAATACTTTTTGTGAATGAAGAGGTCCATGAAAGTCATAATACACAGCCCATCTTGGTTGTACAATCTGTACATAACGTAGGCTAGGTGAAGGGTTTGAATGAGGAGTGGGAGAAAAACATTCAGTCAGATAAGGTTGAATGGACTAACTGGCATCACAACTTCTGACCATTGACCCTCTGGGCTCATAAAACTAGCTTCCTCATTCGTTTTGTTGATCGTTTCTTAGTACTTGTTCTAGAAAACTGGCTTTAGCATGCAGACGCTGCTTTTCTGGCCTCTACATAGTTCTGGTTCTCAAATTTCTTTCTTAAAACCAACCCTGACCTTTGTCTTGACATCACTGCCTTGGTCATCTAGGCATTCTGCTAACTACAAGACACTAAGTATAACAAGTGTTTGTTTGTTTTTTTTTTTTTTAAACAGAACTTCAAACTTTCTGAACTTGCATTTATAATTTCATGAACTACTCAACAAGTAGAATTTATTTCCAAAGAGAATACTAATGTCAATTTTGATTTCATGCTTTATTAACTATTATACATTAATACAGTTAAGAATATATAATACTACAAACACAGAATTTTTTGAGAAACTAATTTGAGTTCTTTCATTTACTTTCCATCATATTGCTTTCATATTGTAATTTATCTGGTCTATTTTATGTTATATATCAAATATAAGTTCTAAATTGTTAGATACTTTATGAAAATCTTTAGTTCAGACACTGTACTTTATTGTGGTCACAAAGCTTTAGTTATTGACTGGAGGCTAGAAAGTCATCATTTTCTCTTTTTCTCTTGCAGAAATAAATGCCAAGCATACTTCTTTATTCTGCAAGCCTCAGAGAATGTTTGTTTTCAGATAAGTAACTTCCAATTTACCCTTTAGATATTCAAATGAACACAACACCATTTTCAACCTTCCAACTCTTTTCTCAGAAACTTTTTAGTAGCTCGACAGCAGTAAGTCACCAGTTTTTGAAGAAGGCACTTGAATATTTAAAATGTACTTAAAGTTTTAAGATCACCAGCGTCACCGTGCAGAAAAGATTATTGATTTCCTGAATGGAACGTTGCAGTTTGCAGTCAGTCCCAATGGGACTGTGCGTCAGAGTGAAGAAGGGAAAAAGATGTTAATGGCTTCATCTCAATGAACTTTAGGAATGGGTTTAAGATATACCAATAGCGAAAAAGTTTATTTGAAATAAAGTAGACGATTGTTTTCATCAAAAATTTCTCCCATACAACGTCTAAAATCACAGAAAGAGAAAGGAGTGTAAATGGATGAGGCCGATTAGAGAGTAGGCATTGTAGACATGTTTAATTGGTTTCCCCAATACCTTGCTCCCCTTGCTCGTTGCTGATAGAACCTTGCTTTTGTTCAGAATAGTAGTGCTTTGGCCTCGAGCAATGAATCATGACTGATCTGGCCAATTATGACAAGCCTGTTCTCTCTCAGGGTACCTAGGAGCTAGGATTGGCCAGGTGAATTCTAGATTTAAGGGGATGACTACAGGAGAACTTCCAGAGAAGTGTTTACTTTCCTGATAATTAACAAAGTCAGATTGAATTAGGTTTCACTCCTTTCATATCTTCCACCATCTTTTTGCTCTGAACATGGACCCAGTGCTTATGGCTGCTTCACCATTTTTATTACCAGGTCAAGGACAGTAGGGACTGAACCAGTATCAGTGGTGCTCTAACTCAGTCATGTTACATGATTACAAAAACGGTTTTCCTGCTTTTAAAGCCTTCGTAAGTTAGGGTTTTTTAAAAAAAACTGGAATCCATATGTATTTCTAGTTAACACAATGTAGCCTCACCTCAATTCAACTAAATTAGCCCCACATCTATATTGGGCGTCTGAAGAATGTTTTGTCTAAGAAAGTTTCACTGCTTAAAACAATTTTAGAAACACTATATAAGGCAACAGCTAAGGTCTTCTAAATTTGCTCGTCTATGATTTGATGTATCAACAACGTCATCAAGAATATTTAACAAGAAGCCACTAATACATTTTGTCATTACCGATTGGAGGAAGGGTGATTATAGGAAGTGGTTGGGGACTGGGCTCAGATTGTAATGGGCTGAGGACTAAATGGGTGCTGAGAAAGTGGTGATGCCATGTATGAGTTATTCCTTCAAGAGGTTTAGAAGTGAACAGAAAATGGTGCAGATTGAGGATTATGTTATTTGAGAGAGATGGAAAGTAGGTTTCTAGTTGAGGGAAACTACAGTGAATGGGAAGCAAGCATGGATTAAGAGGGAGGAAATGATCAGTGGAGCAAGATCCAACCCCAAGGTATTCCTGATGGTCTGGTTCTTGAAGACACTGACAATATTTTGGAAACTAAAATACATTAAATAAAAAGGAAATTGATCCAGATAGAGACTGAGTAGGTGAGATATTACACATTTTTTAACAACACAAAAATGCAGACATACAACTTTGAAGTATTTTCATAAAACAGTCAAAATAAGGAAATCATAAAAAAGGTTTTTTTTAGCCACACTTTGATTTCATGTAGGGATCTTTTCTACAAATAATAATGTCTGTGATAATATATCAAAAATATCCTCTTTTAAGAACTTTTTAGACTTCCTTTCTACTAGAAAACTTTTAACTTTGGAAATAGCAAGTAATATTTTTCTCCCTGAAACCTCTGCAGTGTTAGTAATGCATTGAAGTTTGATTAAAAGGACACTTAATGTGAACATAAATCCCTTAAAATATTTAGAGCACAGAAGTCTCAACTCATCTTGTATTTATAAGACAACATTTTAAAATGAATATCTCTTAAGAAAGAAGGCTATTAGGTTGAGCAATGCCTTCCTTTCCCAATAGAGTATTAGAGAAGCTAAATATATAAATCTGCTTTATGTTACTGTATCAATGGCTGATGTTCAATGGACTTTTGGTATTAGGGCTATAAATATCTGACAAAGGAATAAACATCATATGGAAGGAAATTGACTATAACTGAGGAAGGTGCTCTGAATAGGCCTCCATGGAATTATCTGCTCAATCTTTGAGACTTTGTCTTGGCTTTGTGACTTTTGAGAGTGTAATTATTTTTCTTATACAGTTGGCAGTTTGGAAGGACTTCAAGGGTGAGCCAGTGAAGTTCTAATCATCCACACAGATAATTATCAAGCCTGTTGTTAAAATTCATGTGTAATGTTGATCCAGAAATCTATTAAAAATGATAAACTAACAATAATGAAGCCGATACTTATAACCCTCCTATTTCTCCAATAAAATTTCTCCACATATCTTCCTGTTCTATTTTGGAGGTTACAGATAATAACTGATCATGTTATACAAGCTCACTCTTTTCTTTCTTCCCCTCTCTCCTTTCCTCCATTCCTGTCTCTACACCTAACTTCTCATTTGACTATGGAAGGAAATATTTACCAGCACCTGCCACAGGTTGAAATTGCGAAAGATTGAAGCTGGAATAAATCCTCAGCAGTTTCAGTAGTGATTCCTGGGATGAATGGCTACAGGTGTGAGGGTCTCTCAAAATTTGCTTCTTTGTTTTTCATTCTTTCCAAACCAGCCATTCAAGGAGCAATATTTTATAATCTATTTGCATAAGCATGGAAAACATTAAACGATTATTGAAGATCCAAATGCTCAAGTATTATATCATCATGCTCTAAGGATACATGTTGGGGAGAGAACAGTCAATAGTACAGTCAAAGAAAAGATTTGCAGAGGAGACAGAACTTGTGCAGGACCTTAGAGTAGGATCAGATGAGTGGCAAAGGGCAAAAGATTAAATGTATTATGAACTTTGTTTCTTCCCTTTAGATTACAGGCCAGTTGAAACTGCCATCACTGCCATGGTGAGACAATGGAGGGTATCACCACACAGTGGCTTGCTTTTAAGAGGCAGCACAGTTTGATGCAGGAGATCTCCACTGGGGACCATGTTCTGGGCTTCAGGAGGGCTGTGAAGTCCCTAAGATGCTATACAAAATTTTATAAAAATAAGCATTTTTTTTTCTGTGAAAAGATGTACCCAGTAGAATACTGTTTATGAAAGTATGATCTAGTTACATTCTACTCCGGCATCTTTCCTTAGGACACTAAGGTTCAAATGAGCGAAACTTTTTGCCTGTTGTCATAGCTAATGGATAATTGGTCCTGGATCATCTCTAGAGCCCTGTTATTTAGTTGGTGCATCTTCATATCCACAACTTCATTTGGTGGTACACCTGCCGTAGGTTATTGTTTTAGGTCCCGAAGACCACTATAACGAAGTACCTTATACTGGGTGGCTTAAAACAACAAAAATTTATTCTCCTACAATTGTGGAGACAAGAAGTCTGAAATCAAGGCGTCAGTAGGGCCATGCTCACTCTGAGACTCTGGGAAGAATCCTTCCTTGCCTCTTTCTAGCTTCCGGTGATGGTCATCAAATCTTAGCACTCCTCGACTTGCAGCCGCGTCGCTCCAGTCTCTGTGTCACCACGTGGCATTTACCCTGTGTGTCTCTGTCTTCACAGAGGTGTTTTCTTCTTCTTATAAGGGCAATAGTCATTGAATTAGGGCTCCCCTTATGATGTTATCTTAACTCAATTGCATAGGCAAAGACTCTATATCCAATAAGGTCACATTCACGGGTATCTGGAGTTGGGATGTCAGCATATCATTTTTCAGCTCATAAGACTCCTCTCTGTTTTTCTCCCTAAAATAACTGTTCCTCTATAGTTTTTTTAACGTTATTATTCCAAAATAATTGAATTCATTCTATTCAAACTTCATCAATCGAATTTTAGGTAAATCATTTTTCTAAGTCATCAGTGACTCATTCTGAATTCTAAGCGAGTATGATGTGCCATTGTTCTGCATTTTGAACTGAGGCCAAATCTGGAGAGCTTCTAAATGGGCTCCAGTATGTTGACTCTGAATCCTTGATAAGTAGTCTCTTGGAACTCCACACAATTGACGTCTGACATAAACGACCACATTTTTCTGGCCTGTTTATGAACATATCTTGGGTAACAAAGTCAAAGCCTTCCTGAAGGAAAGATATATTACACCTATTGCTTTTCCCATCTACCAAGCTGGCCACACTGTTATAAAAGAAAATTAGACTGGTCTGGCATTATTTTTTCTTCCTATGGCTCACTTGACTGTTATTCCATCCTCTTTGCTAGTTTAGGAATCCAGAGAGTAAACATACATACAAATATAACATTTTTTTTAACGTGGAAGGTTATCCAAATTTTATGTACTGTTTTCTTAAAAGACAGCCATTTTGACCCTCTTGTAAGAATGGGTATTGTTGGCCTGTTTGGCCTTGATAAGAAACTTTACAATTCTCATGGGAAATTATAAATTTCAGATAATTCTGGTCCACAAAAAGAACCCATCACTTTAGCCTATTCCCTCCTTAAATTCCCCTGAAATTTCCTTGAGACCAATTGTTGAACTGTGCAGCAGAACCTAACACTAAGATGGGGAAATAAAACTTAGAAGACAGGATAAGTAAATTAGACTAAGCGAATTGCCTAATTGCTCTGCAAGATGACTTTTTTCATTTTGATATTAAAAGATAAAATTTGTATGCCGACATGTTAAACTATAATGTCTTTAATATGAGGAAGGAATCTCATTCTTTGATTGAGACTATGCCACTTTTTACCCACAGCTGATTTTGACCTTACAATGAACGATACCCTATTATTGAATTTAGAAAAAACAGAATTTTATTCACTAAATTTCACCACCTACAAATTATCTTGAAACCTTTGGGTTATCTAGGAGGACATTAGTAGCTTGTTACTGTGTGTGACATTTTCCTATGCACATGGCCGAGTGTGCTAAACTCAGTTTGAAAGGTAATCTGAACTATTTAGTTTCATCTTGGCAGCTACACTTTTGATACCAAATTGCTTCTGAGAGCAAGTTTCACTGTCTTAACCTTAGCTTAGTTTTTCCATCAGCCTTTCCTCTTTTCACCTCCCTTTTCTACAACTGATTTGCAGCATTACTTTCTTCTAATTTGCCTTCTCTCATGATTTTTATCCCTGTCATGTCTATTCCATCATCATACTTGTTGATCTCTCAAGTGATTCCGTTGAACATATTTTTGGCAAAGACCTCCTGAGATATCATGGACTGTCGTTAAGTTACTGGATACTCAGCCTTGGCTATGTGCTCCCATAATTGCTATTAACAGATGGCAGGGAACTGGGCTGTCTGCAATTTTTAAATCTTGTTTCATTTTCAAACCCCATATGTACAACGGCTATATCACCACCATTTGGTGCTTGGTTCTATTTTTTTTTTTTTTAAATTTGCAGCTGTTTAAAACATCACAGATCTGATTTTTCAGAAATCTGACCAAGTATGAGTTTGGCTTCTGCAGATATTTAGAATGATCTCCGTGTGTGCATTAAAACATGAACTAAAGAGCAATTGAGTGGCACAGAAAATTTAATAAAAAATAAGTACATATTAAGTATAATAAGTTGGTATTGATCTCATAGGAAAATTTGTTCAAAATAAGAAAAATTGTAAACCCAATTTCAGTGAGAAAAATCTCAGATTCATAGAAATTGAATAGCTAAAACTCTTGTTTTGTATTTTTATAGATTTTTTCATTTTTGCTTTAGGCATAAAGTTCAAATTCCAAAAAAAAGCCTCCTATGTTTTTAGTTCTTCTTACCCCACCTTCCTCCAACTCCATACTCTATGTTCAAGCAAACTAAACTTCTTACATTTTCTTAAATACAATGTTTTTTCTCTCAAACCTAAATCCTTGCACAGATTGTTCTGATTCACCTAAAATAGTTTTCCCTTCTGTCTTTACATTTCTATTTTCTGCTCATCCTTAAGAACTCACTTAATATTTAACTTCTTCCCAGAAGTTTTCCCTGACTTATTAACTATGTGAGGTCCCTAGCACCACAGGACATTCTACAGCTCATAGCATGCACTTAACACCATGTACGGTGAGAATCTGGCTCTTCTCTCCCTCCTTTTCTCTCCCAGAAATCCCATGACAGCATAATACATGTATTAAGTACACTCCTGGGTACACAGACAATACTTAATGATTATTTGTTGGGTAAATGAAACATGAATAAATAGGAAGATTGGAACAGATTTGATTTCCAAAAGGGAAAAAAATCTCAAAATACACTACTCAGTTGAGAACAAAAAAAATTTACTTTTTTTAAAATTTAACATCTATTGAGGCACAAAATAGGAGCTCGAATTTCTAACTTCAGTCCTGATTTCTCTCTTGAATTCCATGATTATATATGTCTTCCTTTTCAGCAATTTCATTTGGATCTCTAATTTCAAACTTCACATATCCCAGAAACTTTTTGATTGTTGTCCCACTAACTTAACCCATCCACAGTCTTTTCCATCTGTTTTGGCACTTACACAAGCAAAAACAAACAAATCTCTGTACAATCAGAGCCCAAAATCTTGGATTCATCTTTGACCTTTCTCTTTCTCCTACACTCAACATCCAATACATCAGCAGATTTTCTTAAGTCTACTTTTGAAATATGTACAAAATTTGACAGTTTCTCATCAATTTTCCAAGCTCTCACCTTCTCTCACCTGCATTTTTACAATGGCTTCCTAATTGGTCTCCTTGCTTTTCTTTTTGTTTGCCTTCAGTTTATTCTTACAAAATCGGAGTGATTCTCTTAAAACACAGGGAAATCCATGTCTATCCTCTGCTCCAAACCTTCCAGTGGCTTTCCATTTCACTGAGAGTACAGACTAGAGACATGTCGGCAGCCTGCAAGGCTCTCGGTCAACTAGCCTTCGCAGCCTCCCTGACCTCTCCTCCCATGCTCTCTAAGCATCCCAACTCCAGTGACATTGGTGCTTTTGCTGTTCCTTCACTGGATCCTACCTCAGGGCCTGTGCCCATTGTACATCCGACCCAAGAATGGTCCTCCCTCAGGTACCAAACTGCCTCCCTTCCTCTGTTAGATCCAGTTCCCCTCGGCCCCAGGAACAGAGAGGCAGAGTCACCGAGGATGCAAATGGCAAAGGAGTTTATTTGCTAGCTCGAGCTAGGGTCCAAGTTCCAGAGCACCAACGCAGTGGCCTCCCTATGAACCAGGATCCCGCCCTGGAGCCAAAGTGAAGCTTTTATATTATTTTTGCACACGACACACTGGTGGTGTACGACATGTAAGTTTTATACGACACGCTAGGCACACTATCCCCCCTCCCCGCCTTAGTACATTGGTTTCTTTGAAGGTGGAGGATTGTTTTGGCTCCTGATTGGGTGGCCCTAAGCCCCGGGATTTTCAATTTTCGCGCCGGCTCCGGCTTTGTTCTGCATTGGAGGTGGGGGGAGGACCGAAATGTAGGCCTACTCTAGGAAGTTCAGCCTGTCATAGAGTTACTCCTGCCCTGGTTTTTCTTTTTGGTTAACTATGTTTGACTAACAACTAAAGCAAGCACGGTTACAGAAGCAAATGGCATTAGTTAGAATCAAAGAGAGCAC
>CAUYSK010049859.1:0-63188 GCA_963575035.1 Avahi laniger | reverse complement strand
AATGGTATTTCTATTTTTAGCTCTTTGAGGTATCTCCAAATTCTTTTCCACAGAGGTTGCACTAATTTGCAGTCCCACCAGCAGTGTAAGAGTGTTCCTGTCTCTCCACATCCTCACCAGCATTTGTTGTTTTGGGATTTTAAATAAATTATTTTTAAAAGCATAAATGGGAGCCTGGACTCTCCACCTGGAGGTGTGTGGAGAGGTTATAAACAGTAGACTAATGAGGTACAGAGCTAGAGAACTAGCTCTATGCCCCTTGCTGCCATTGTCTTTGCAGTAAGGATTAGCATTCTCAGTTTCTCACGATTGATTAACCAAGGTAAGGTCCCTACCTGAGTTGGCCTCTAGCTCCTGAATGATCACCACCTTGTATTCAACTTATTCTGAAGAATACTAATAATTCCCACGTTTTGCTTCAGCTAGATCAGCATGTGTTTCTAAGGTGCCTGTATAACGGGTTTAACTTTCAGTCCACAAACTCAGGTGTTCAGGAAATATGCATTTATAATTTTTAATCAAATTCTCTTTTTGAGAATCCAATCCATGCAATCATTCTTGCCCAGTCAGCACCATACCCACTCAACACACACATACATACAAATTTATGCGCACACACACACACACACACACACACACACGGATCCTGGGGTCTCAAAGAGTGCCAAGTCGTTGGAGAGGCAATTCTGTCGACTAGCCCACACCAGTTACTACCACAAAACTCATTGTCCCAGTTCCAATAGACCCTATGTGTTCTGTGAACTTGTTGCTTCCATAGTACACTTGGAACACAGGAATTTTTATAAAATTGTAAGAATACTATTGGAGGTTGGTAACTAGATGTTGTGCCTCTTTTTCAGTTGTAAGAGTGGCCAGATGCACCAACTTATCCTTCACATTAGAAGGACCATCTCAATATTCCCCACACCACTGGAACCCTAGAAATTTCACTGAGGTAGAAGACTCCAGAATTTTTATCAGATTTATTGCCTGTACTGTGGCATGCAAATGTCTTACCAATAAGTCTAAAGTAGTTACTACTTGCTTGCTAGGTCCAATCAGCATAATGTCATCAGTGTGATATCTCGTGGAAGGGAAGGGTAATCAAGATCCCTGTGAACTAAACTATGACATAGAACTAGAAAGTTTATATACACCTAAGGTAGGACAGTGAATGTATATTACTGGCCTTGTCATCTGAAAATACACTGTTTCTGGTGGTCTTTAATAACAAGTATCGAGAAAAGCATTTATCAGATCGATAGCTACCTACTAGGTACTAGGGGATGTGTTGATTTGCTTGAGTAATAAAACCACATCTGGTACAGCAGATGCAATTGTAGTCACCACCTGGTTAGTCTTATGATAATTCACTGTCATCCTCCAAGATACATCTGTCTTCTTCACAAGTCAAACACACAAGTTGAATGGAGAAGTGGTGGGAATCACCACCCCTACATTGTTTAAGTTACGGAAGGTGTCACTAATCTTTGCAGTCTCTCCGAGAATGTGGTAATGCTTTCGGTTTACTATTTTTCTAGGCAGATGCAGAACTAGTGGCTTCCAATTGGCCTTTCCCACCACAGCAGCCCTCCCGCCACCAGTTAGGGAAACAATATGAGGATTATGCCAGTTGCTAAGCATATCCATTCAAGTCATGCATTCTGGAACTTGGGAAATAACCACTTGAGGTTGGGGACCCAATGGGCCCGCTGCAAGATGGACCTGAGTTAAAACTCCATTGATCACCAGACTTCCATAGCCCTTACTCTGATGGGTGGGCCACAGTGATGTATTGGGTCTGCTGGAATTAGTATCAGCTCAGAAATAGTGTCCAGTACTCCCCGAAAGATCTGATTATCTCTTTTTCCTCAGTGCACAGTACCTCTCCCAGAATCCAAGTATGGATTTGCTGGCCAGAGACACAAGGTTTTACGCATCACTAGAGGAAGCTTCAGGGCCTCAAGGTAAAGCTTTGAAGCATCAAACCGAGTCCATGGAATCTAAATCTAAACCACTGGATCATAAGTTTGACTCAGCAATATTACTAGCTGGGATACTTTGGGAAAGTTTCATAAAATCGCTGTGCCTCAGTTTCCTCATCTACAAAAGATGAATGGGACTAGTGCATAGCACAGGATAGTTGTGAAGATTGAATAATTTATGCATGGACAGTGTTTAGAAGAACATCTGCCACGGAGTAGGTGTTCAATTTTTTTCCATAATGAAATTTCTGTAAACTAATTCTCTTACTAGAAATTATTACTTCTAGTTTGTGCCATAATTTTTATCTAGTTTGTGCCAACAAAGTAGCTCTCTCTTTATTCCAAATTATACAAATTATCTTCCTGCTATAGACTGAACTGTTCCCCTCCCCCAAGTTCATATGTTAAATTAAAGCTCTAACTCCCAATGTGTTGATATTTGGAGATGAGGCCTTTGAAAGTATTAGGTTTAGATCAGGATATGAGGGTGGGGCCCTCATGATAAGATTAACAAGACACCAGGGAGCTCACTCTCTTTCCCCCTTTTCTGCCTTCCCTTAAGATAAAAAAGAGCCTAAAGTTCATACTAACTGAAAATGGTTCTTTAAAGGCACTAGTCTGCCATCTCGGTTTGTTGGCTCTCTGAATAAAGGTCCTTTCCCCAACACCTGGCTTCTTGACTTACTAGCTGTCCTGCAGCAAGTGGTATAGGCTCAACTTTGGTTACAACATTATTATTTATAATTTAAAGAGCAAGACAAAACTAAAGGATTTGGGGACTTCTAAGCAAGTGACATCTGGTCACACTAGTTGACTGCTAATGTGCTCTGCAGAGATATGGATATTTTATGATAAAAGAGGGACTTTTGCAACGGAGAGAAAGATGAGAAACTTAACAACAAAGAACACTGAGTTTAGCTGCAGTAAGAGAACGAGAGAATGGAGACTGCCTTTCTTGGGACTATCTAGCAAGAGAATCAGAGGAGAGACTGAGAAAGAGAGGCCTAATGTCATCAACTCTGGGTCAGAGAACTTTGATCACTTGGATCCTTATAACATAACTGAAATAGCTAATAATAATAAGCTAGAAATAAAAGCTTGATTTTGGAACATGGAGGAATAGCAGGATGTTATACATTATTCCATAAATCACCTTAAAACTAATTCCCATGAAAAGAGCAGGTTTTTTCAGGTTAGAAAATAAGAAGAAATCTAAGGATACAGGAATAAATAAAAGAAGTAAGCAGATAGATGACATCAATGTATTATTTAAATGGGCCTAAGAGGATTTATTAGCAGGAGGCCATGGAGTTTCACAGCCACCCTGAAATGGAGAAATTGGGTAAAATAACATCTGGGCTGATTCAGTATGAAATTTCCAGTGTTCTTATAGCTAAACTCATAGAAATCATTTAGCTAATAACCAACCAAAATGAATTTTGGAAATAATTCAAACACAAGACAAGACAAAGTATCTGGCCACCATGATTAGAATGGTAATAACAGGAGAAATAATACTTATTTTTATTATTAATATTACTATAATTTATTTAGTATCTACTATATGAATTATTTATTTAGCACTACTGTACCTTACAATTCATTCACAAAAATCCTACAAGATATTAATAACAATTATTATTCTCATATAAGAAATGTAATGTTTTAATAAATATGTGAGTTAATAGATAACTTAGCCTAAACCCCAAAATGAGTAAATAAAAAGGCTTGGAATTCATTTTAGGTTTTTATGTTCCAAAGATTGAGTCTTCCACTATATCACCAGAATTAACTTGCATGAATTAAAGCATAATAAAAAAATTAAAATTATCTTTCTACCATTTGTCAGATAGCTGTTAGGACATTCTAGTCATCATACTTAGAGGGAAAAAAAAGAGAAACTAGAAAAGGTCTAGAGTAAAACTAAAACATGAGTGACGAGGGTGAAATGGTATTTTATAAAATATACTGCACTTAACTCAGAGAACACCAACCCAGATGATGTTCATGAAGGAGGATCACCATTAGGATTCTATGTTCATGGAAAATTTAATGAGAAAGGGTAAATTCAAACAAAAGAGGGGGATAAAGTGGGGATGGTTAATGGGTGCAAAAACATAGATAGAATGAGCAATGTTTGACAGCACAACAAAGTGACTATAATCAACAATAAGCCAGGGTAGACTTTAAAATAACTAAAAGAGTGGAATTGGAATGGTCCTAACACAAAGAAATGATAAATGCTTGAGAAAATGGATACCCCAATTACCCTGATTTGATTAATACACATTGTATGCCTGTATCAAAACATCACATGTACCCTATAAATATACACAACTATTATGTATCCTTAATAATTAAAAATAAAAAAAATATTTAAAGAGAAAAGAAATTGTAAGGGGGGGTGATCTTTCAAAATGTTATAACTGGCAAGTTGCTAGAGGCTGTGACATTAGGTTCAGTTAAGGAAGATCTGATCTCAATAAGAAATACCTGAGGATGAGAAGGTAGCATTAAAAATAGATACAAATTCTTCCTTTCATCCACCTCCTTGCACTACAATGGTGCAGATCCTCCCGCGAAGCCGTGGAGTCTATCTCCTTACCCCTCGGATCTGCGCTGTCTACACAATTGGCTTAGGCCAATGGGACACCAGCACACATGACTCAGCAGAGGTTGGAAAAGCATCTGTGAATTCGAGGAGAATCAAGAATGTGCCAGCGGCCAGACACAAGACTGAGGCCATCCTAACTCATCTAACTCTGGACACCTCCCCAGCTGACTACATTTGCGTGAGAGAGCCTGGTAGAGAAGAGCTGAGCAGTACCAGACCAGAAGAACCATCCATATGACCCGCAGAATTGTGAAAAAAAAAAATGAAGTAGTGGTTGTTTGAAGTCACTACATTTTGGGGTTTTATTACACAGCAAAAGCTACTAAAATGAGATGCCAAAAACCCAAGGCTAAATGGATGCTATGTGTACTTTAAGAAGCAGCTGATTAGTTCTGTGGCCTGGGAATTTTGTCCTCTGTCTGAAGAAAGAGAATTGGAATAAATATGTGATTATTTATTACTGTTCCCATTAGTTCAGGAACAAAAATATCCTTATATATAGATCATCTAGTCTCATCTGGTCAATGTATATATGAGGAAGCCAAAACCAAAAGAGGAGGCTATCACTTGCCCAAGTCACAGTGAGCTCCTGACCAAACTAGAACTACTTGTCACATCCTCCTCTCCCCCAGTTCCAGAGATTTTACTTACTAATTTTCTTGGGACCTTGACCAGTCCCAATATTCTATGGCTCTGTGATGCTGTGGTTCTATAATTCCAAGACAGAACGCAACAATGCCAGGGGTCCAGACAGCGTTAGTACAGGAAAAGAACACAGTCTAAACTAAAGTACCAACTAAATCATTTTCTGCCACTTCAAAATATCAACCACACTATCATGGATTCAAGCGCTGCACACAGTCCCGTGTTTCTGGTATTTCCTCCAGAGATTGCTACTCCCGAATCTGAGTCAACAAACCTTTCAGCTGCGACCTATGAGAATCAAAGCCCCCTGCAAAAATTATTTGCTGCAAAAATGAAAATCTTAGGGGTAAGTAAGACTTGCCCCTACGTATAGTCTACTGAGGCAAGGGAAAGTATGTAGAAAAATATCTAGTGGCACATATTTTAAGTTGGGAGCCAATTCCAACTTTTATTTCTATTCAATTCAGGAAGTATGGATCACATTTCTGTTTGATTTATGTACAAGATTTTGTGGAGAAGAAAATACAAGATGCATAAGCCAAGGTGCCTGGATTCTTGAAAGTCACAATCTCCAGAATGACCATTTATGAGATTTTTCAAATCAAGTTCAGAGGAAAAAGAAAAAGTAAAATCAAGTAGTCAATAGACCAGATTCTGTATCCTAGGTTGTTGTATTCTACAGTTGTATATTTCCCTAATCGAAAATCAGAATTCACAGTTTGACAATATAACATGGTATTTTTATATGTGAGGCTTTTGCAGAATATCATCTTAAAGCTTAAATGCTCATCTTTTCATCCATACATCTATCCATCCATAAATATTATTTTCTTTTATTTACCAATTCTTATGTAAGACAATGTGAGGGCTTAAGTATGTTTGAGGCTGTAATATTCCCCATAACTTTGAAAACATTCACCCATTCAATCCCCAGCCTCTAAGAATGGAAATTTTTTTTAAAAATTAATCTTTTTCAGACAAAAGGAGAGAAGTAGAGAAAGATGGCCCACCAACATGCATAGGAGGACCATCAGTCTAAACTGCTTTAGCATGTATTCAAATATGATGGAATCCAAACTTCTGCTAAAGAGTTCAAATTATCTTAACAAATACATATTAAACTTGATGCAAGGAACTGTGTTAGACATTGTGGAGCTTACAGAAATAAACACAACCTAGTTTTTCTTATTGAAGAGAATAAATATATAATTCAGAAGTAATAATAAAATGAAAATATTAAAAACTACATTTCAATGGAGCATCTAATAAGAGCCATAAATGGTGGTGGTGATGGTGGGAGACCCAGAGAGAGAAAAAGGATGAGAAAACTTCATTGCAAATTTGGCATTTAATCTGGACTCTGAAAAAGTGATGGTATTTCAGTAGGTAAAAATGAAAGAAGAGGAAGGAGACAGGATATTCTAGATGGAGAAAGCATCATAAACAAATGCACATGGTAGCATAGTTTGGGAATAGCAAAGGAGAGCTGGGACAGATCAAATTAGATTTAAAAGATGTAAGAGGAGGAAAAATAATAAGAAATAAGAAACAACTAGGATAGATAAATAAACTGTGATACATCCATACAACGGAGTATTGTTCATGCCAAAAGAAGTGAACCATCAAGCCGCAAAAGACATGGAGGACCATTAGATGCATATTGTTAAGTGATAGAAGTCAGCTTGTAAAGACTACAAACCGTATTTCCAACTATAGACATTCTGAAAAAGACAAAACTGTGGAAATAATAAAAAGATCAGTGGTTGTCAGGGGAAATGGGAGAGAGAGGGAGGGATGATTGGGGGAGCACGATGATTTTAAGGGCAGGAAAACTATTCTGTTTGATACTATGATACTATAATGGTAGATACATGTCATAGATTTGCCAAAACTCATAGAATGTACAACACAAAGAGCAAAGTAAGATAGCGGGGGAGGCTGGGGATGCGGAAGAAGCGGGTATGGGAACTCTGCTTTTCCTGCTCAAATTTGCTATGAACCTGAAAGCCTCTTAATTTTCATAAAATGGTAAGTATGATAAATTTTGTTATGTATATTTACCACAATAAAAATACAAAAAATAACATTAAGAAACTAAGAAAAAAAAGAAAAAGAAATAACCAGGAAGGTAATTTGGAAAACTAATTGCCAAGAATTCTATATCCCATCCTTACTTAGATTTTATAATGTAGACAATTACTTTCCAATCTGTAAAATTATTAAAACTACCCAAGGAACTTTACAAAATATATTCCAGGTCCCTAGGCCTTGTCCCAGAACTGCTGAATCACAATTTTGAGGGACTGGGAAGCTAGAAATCCATATTCATAAAACACTTCTCTGAGTAAATCTCATGACCACCAGATTTGGGAACTATTTTTCAAACAATATTGAGAGGAGTAACTGCATGGGAGTTCTGTTTGGGAACCACATTGGAACAGAGAAAAAGATAGACGCAGAAAGGCCAGTTAGAAAACAATTTTAATGATTCAGAGGAATGAGTAGTAGATATCAAGGTGAACTTATTCCCCAAACTCCCACTGCAAGAGCAATATTTGCCTCTGTAATTTTTAGGGTGTTGAGAAGTGGAGGAGAATGTGCTTCCTCTGGGAGCTCACTTGCAGAAAGAGAAGAAAACGGGACTGGGCTCTCATTACCCAATTAATTTTTTAAAATTCATCAACCGTAGGTGGAGATATATATAGATGGAGGACTATCTCTACTTATATATCTATATGTGGGAGAGCCTTAGGGTGTATGAGACATGTGCCCCAATGTTGCCCACAGCAACAATAATGGGGAAAAAAATAAAATATTTATTATTTTGCAAGTAGAGATAACAGGAAATTTTGGCTACTTTTTGACTGTCGGGATCAAGAGATATTAGAAGAACAGAAGATGACCTTAAGACCTGTAGCCTAAGAATATGGCACCAAAAATAGAAACAGGGAAGACAGAAAGATTGGGTTTAAAGGGAGAAAAGTGAGTTTGTTTTAGGATATATTGGAATATAAAGTGTTAGTGGGACATTCAAGAGGGAATGTTTGACAAGAGCTAAAATTATGGGTCTGGATGTGACAAAAAAGTGATATCATTTCGTACTCACCCACTCAGAGTGATAGCTGCTGTGGCAGAAAGGAGATCACTCAGACTGAGAAGGTGGACTGAGCAGGAAAGAGGGCAGAGAACACGCACTCGTGCGTTGCGCACGTCTCGTTCTTTGTGTCATTCTCATCAGTCCTCCCCAGCTTTTGTCAAATCGCTGCTTGATGTTGCAGTGCGCCACTAGTGTGGCTTGGGGAGAAAAAAAAGTAAACAGAGTGGCCGAGGAGTGCTCTGGGCCTGGGAGTACGAGACCTCACCAGGCTCAGAGCATCCGTCATCTCCAGGAGGGTTTTCTGGCAGTCCCCTGCTGCTCGAGGCCAAGCTGGAACAGTGGTTTAGAATCCAGTGCTTCTCAAACTTTCACTTTTATGTGCTAGAGTAGAAGAGCTTATTAAGACACAGATTTCTCAGCCTCACCTGGAGATTCTGTTCAGTAAGTACGGGATAGGGCCTGATGGTTTACACTTCTAGCTCCCGGGTGATACTGATATTGCCGGTAGATGGACAATACTTTTAAGAGCACTGATTTAGATCATTTCACTTATAACCAAATACCGCATAGAGCGATTAAGAAAATACCCAGGAATGTATGACTTCTGTCCTTCCCTTATTTATGAAAGAGGGTAATTGCCAAATACTTTCAACCAAAAGAAGATCTAAATAGAAGGGAACTCACCACTTTGCTTTTTCTCACTCTGACTTTTTCTTCTGTTTACAGACTACCCAGATCCTGTTTGGAATTATGACCTTTTCTTTTGGAGTCGTTTTCCTATTCACTTTGACAAAACCATATCCAAGGTTCCCCTTTATATTTCTTTCAGGATATCCATTCTGGGGCTCTGTTTTGGTGAGTATAGTCACTGGAGTTCAATTTTTACTCCATGCCAACCAGGATGTGAGGGGATTTTTTTGGTATGAATTAAGCTAGATCCAGTTGTATGAAATATTTTGAAAACTACAAAAAAGAAATTAACCTTGTTGACATTATTTCCCCATTAATTCATCAAAATTCCTGATATTCCAGCATTGGGTCTTGAAGATCCTTTGGGAATATTCCTCTGGGTCTTGAAGTTGTTTATTTGTCCATTCATTCATTCAAAGTTAGTTGCTATCTATTATAAGCCAGATACATAGAGCAAGGCAATGAGGATCCAAAGGTTAGTAACACATGAGCCCTTCCTTCAAAGGGCTCTCTGTCCAACAGGAAAGAAAACATGTGAACAGGTCATGTCAAGGCAGTGTTAGATGATATCTCAGAGGTGCAGGAAGTGCTAATGTAACAGGGACCAAGGAGCACTTTACTCTTTTGAGAAATGGAGAAGCAGCAAGGGCTTCTCAGGTGTACCTTTTGAGCTGCACAGAGGCATTTATTTAACCACATTTAAACACGTTCAATAAACATTAATTTTGAGGGAGGAGAGGAGGGGTATATGCATGCACAAAGAGTGCAATGTGCACCACCCAAATGATGGACATATTTGAAACTCGGACTTAGGGAGGGAGGTGCGGGCAAGGGCAACATATGTAACAGACACATCTGTACCCCCATAATATGCTGAAATAAATTAAAAAAATTAAAAAAAAAAACAAATGCCATTTACTTTATATCTGCTCTTAGAAGCATGTAGTTCATTATTTCTTATTGATTAAATTTTGAAAACACCATAACACTCACCATAGATGACGCTATCGGCCAAAGCTATTCCATTCCTTAATCATGAAAAAGACCCAGCATTGAGACAATACCAAAGATTCATTCATTGAAATAGAAGGCACTCAACATACCATTCTGGGGTTAAAAAGCACAAGGTGATTAATCAGAAACCTTAGTTAGGAGGAGTTTGTGCCCTGCACTTGACAAGTAAAACAAACTGCTATCAACAGCTTATTTTTTCAGCCCCTCCACAGAAGCCATATCAGTCGCACACTGTGACCGGTTCATAGTTAATCCTCTGCGCCTCCTTCATTTGTTGTAGTAGGTGTTCAATAATATTGATGCTCAGAATACTGATGCAAAAGTACTCCCAGCTAAAGCGCCATCAAAGAAAGGCTCAAGGATCCACGAGTCTAGAGAGTATATAAAGTAGAATAATCTGAGCATCCTTCTTGATTAAGGGGTCTAATTCTTTTGTTGTTTTCCTTTAGAAGAGATGAAGTAAAGATTTTGCAGATTCCCAGATGATAAATAGCCTGGCCAAGAGCTGCTGGAGTTATCTAGATTTTGCATCTATACTGATTTAGTTCATCAACTAAATGCCCAGTATCCATGTTATACTGTGCATAGTTGGAGGCTCCATCTTCTGTGTGTCAGATGTGTTCATTATGCCATTACTTGGCCTTTAAGAAGTAGAAGGTAGTGGAAAGAGAGCACGATGCAATTTTCCTTTTCCTTATCTTGCTATGGGTTTTCCTTTCTTGTTTTTATCCTAAAAGGTATTTTAGTAAACTTTCTCCAATTTATACCTTACATTTTTTAAGACTAAAGAGAAAGGCTAAAATAAATTTGTGGCAGCTTTTGGTTTTCATACTAGATTGGAAAAAGAGAAATGAGAGACATAACTATACAACCAAAATGAAAGCTCCCACTAGTATCTGGATGACTCAGAAATGAGTATTGGCAGGCCTGTGGTTCTGAATCCAGTGAGAAATTGCACAAACTCTTATTTTCTTCTGTTCTGTGAACTTGGGTTTACAAAGCATTATGCAAGATCCTCATTGCTCTAATGAGTATCTTTTTTGTTGTTGTTTATTGTTGCCTTTTAGATTGTTTAAAAAATCCACAAGTTGATTTATTTCATGACATAAAAAATAATCATACTCTAAAAAGAAAATCTGTCAATTGGTGTGAATCTCTCAGGGCAGAAATAGTGTGATGTGAAACTGAATGACGTGAAAAAGTGTCAGGTAGCAAGGATAGATGCAAATTATTAATCTGATAGGCAGATCAAGTTACAAAATGAATAGATGAGTGTTTTTTAAATAGCAAAAAAGTAATTTGAATAGAAAATTGGGCTTGAGTAGATAGTATTTTTCTTTAACAGAGAGAGAAAATAGAACATAAAGTAAAGAAAAAAACATACACTGACAATAAGAGGGTTATGGATGCTGCCAAAATATTATTGAAAAGTTGATTTAGATAATATGTAGTGAGTAGAAAACATAAAAGAATTTATTACAAAAAAAGGAACATTGCATTCATGACTTCTAGGTTTTGATGCCAAATCATTTATTTTCAAGGGTGATTCCTCTAAACTATTATTCTATTTCATCACAGAGCAAAACAAAAAAAATTAAAAAGAGATTTTTTAAAAAAGAAAACAATGCATTTAAAAATATACAGTAGTGTCAGATGTTCAGATCTGGTTTTGACAGTTAAGTCCAAAGCTAACCTGTTATGTCAATATTAGTCCAAGAATGGGGCTATAACTGGTATGGAAAAAATTTAACCAGAGTCATAATGTGGAACAGTCTGTTTTGATGACGCATAAATGGCCACTATTAAAAACATCACTCGAAAAGAAATTTTTCTATATTATCAATCCTAAAGGTAAGAAATTGCTAATTCTGTCTAGTGCTTAGAAAAATGTTGAAAATTCTAAAAAAGCATGACAAGCAGTCCCTTTTGCACACTGCTTTACCACTTCCTTTTTTTCCCCTATTGTTTCAGGATTGTCAGTATATAGTAGTAACATCACATTGCCTCTGACAGATGGAACACAACCCGTTGTCTGGGATGATCCATTCTCATTAAGAAACTACTATATTAATATTAAGGATAAATAATGGTAAATGAGACAGAAGACCAGAGCACCCTAAAGATAGCAGAGGAACACAGAGCTCAAAGGTGAACCTGATTGTTAGACATAGTAGCTGTGCGACTTTGGAAAAGTTGTCAAAATTCTGTGTGCCTTATTCTGTTCATCTCTAAAATGGGAATAATAATGGTACATGCTCTTAGGATTAATGAGAAGATTAAATAAATGAAGACATAAAAAGGACTTGAAGTCCCTGGCATACAGGAGGTGGTATATGTGCTGTTGCCTATTATTATCATTATAAAAGAATTTGAGAAAGCCACTCAGTTTCCACTTTAAAATGTCAATAATAGAATAACTTTGTATAATGGGTCCCCACAATGCAGTAAGAACAAAATTAACAAAGGACGAATTCCAATAAAGCTGAGAACTCTAAACCAACATAGGTTCTCCATAATTTGGAAATCTGTCTTTCATGGGGAGTTAATATCAGCTATACTTTACTTACTTATCACTCAATAAATATTTATTGACCACCTAATGTATGCCAAGCATCAGTCTAAATGCAGGGGATATAATAGCGAATAAACATATCTGCAAGAACAGACCTTTTATCAAATGGTAGGTAATATTTTACCATGGAGCATGTGGTTGCTGAGGACAGACATATCTAGCTTCCTATAAGGTGGGTCTCAGGGAAGCGTGAGGGTGCAAATGCCTGGAAACTCAAAACTAATGGCACCGAAAGGTGGGCAAAGGATGCCACGGGGGAGGTAGGAGGAGGCCACAGGTGAACTTGCTGATTTCAGAAATGGGCTCTGGCATGTAACATAGATGGAAACAAACTTTTCCTTTTTTATTCCCTCTTCTTCCTCTTCCCTTCTTCATCTTAGGACACAGAATGTACTTATGTAAAATGATTTCCATGATTTTGTCCTAGGTGGACTAAATAGGCATTAGCAGAATATCTGAGGGTCCTGTGATACAGAACATGATTTCTGTGATCAGTGTTAATGCTCTGAACAACCTACTTGCAAAAAAAATTTTGGAGCACAACCCATTTGCCTGTTAGAGTCTGTATTTTTATTACTGTTGCGATAATTTTCTGGTTCTGATGATGAGTGTCATGAATGCAATAGAACAGATGTTGAAGTTTTCATTTTCTTTATGTATCCTACACCCATTTTTTTTTTCCTGGATAGTTATTACAGAGGTTAAAGTTACTAACTTTGTTTTCAATAGTGAGTTCCAAAATGACTTAGAGAACAAAAGGGACAGATGGGTGGTTTATACTTGAAAATAGATCAATTTACTTGAATAGTAGATGGTGTCAAATTGGAGTGAAGAGGTTTGCATATAATCTAAGGCAGAGGATAAAAGGGAGGCCTATGGTCTATTTCTTTCTCCTTAATTTGCTACCATAATGGGTCAGTACATGGCGATACATTCAATTGTAATCCTTGTCTCATTCAAAATGAAAATGCCACGGAGAAATTAAACAAAAAAGACTATTTGCTATTCTAGGAGAAAAAAAATTTCTGGAAAATTCTAATTAGCAAATTCGTCTTGATTTTTTTCTTTCCCCTATTAATCAACAGTTTTGTTATGCTAAAGTTAGCCTTTACCTGGTTCTACCACTGTCTGAAATGATGATTCAAACAGCTGAAAACAAAAATATTGTGCAGTTCTCATAAACAAACCAGATAAACATCACAAAATGCTCAAATGATGATGTTAAAATTACATCTGAGAAAGCAGTAGTACATAATGGCTGTTGTAATCTAGCTACCCTAAACTGAACCACCAATAAAGCAAAATCAAGTTTTATTACATAGGATCTTACTTTAGAAATATTTCTCTGCACTATGTTAGGGATTTATGCTTGTTCATTACTTTAATGACTGTAGGCAGAATTTTTCTTCCTATGGGTATTCCTGAACACTGAGAATTTGAAATTCTGTGAAGATGTGAGAAAAGGAAGGAGGAAGAAGTGTGTGTGTTTGTGTGTGTATGTGTGTGTGTGTGTGTGTGAGAGAGAGAGAGAGAGAGAGAGAGAGAGAGAGAGAGAAACACATGCTATACTAGAGGTATTTAACAGCCAAAGGACAGTATGAAGGAATGAAATATTTCGAGTTGAAAGAATGTAGATTCCATAAGATACGAGAGGGGTTGAAAATAATGATGTCAGAGTGTCAATGATCTGTTGTTTCTTTGACATTTTATCTAGGCCCTGGGGGCAGTAACAACTTTGAAAGCCACTGCAAACCAAACGTCCAAGTACCTTTACATGGAAAGTCCTTATTATCAGAATTTGTTCTAACATGTTTTACTGGGTAAACACCCCAGGGACAGAGAAGTTGGATGGGGATTGCATTTTACCAATGCCAAATAAAATAGTCAAAATGTTTTTTTTGACAAGATGGGAATAATCAAACAACCACGTTGATTGGTTCTAAATAAACTGTCTTGCATGGTGTGCATTAATATTTATACTCTTTGTGGTCCCAGACATCTGCGTGATGAACTTATTAGCTATGAAATGACTTTCCCCATGATCTCATCCTCATATTCCAGCTAAAATTCCCGAATGGTGACTTACAGAAATGCTTGCTCATGGGCTGTGTCATTCTTAGTCCTTATCTCAACAAAGATTGCCTGGGCACCTACTGTGTTTTAGGGAATATAGCAGGTGCTAATGACTCAGTGAAGAACACAAAGTGTTGCCTTTTAAACATTTATAGTCTGGGAACGGCAGGTGTTAAACCCTGTGATACACTAATAGAATTATTTAATAGCCATTGTGTCTGGCCTGAAGAAGAAACATGAAGTGCCAAGTGAGAACAGACAGCAGTGGGAAACAGAGTTAATCAGGGGAGACGAGGAACACTGTTCTGGCAAAGGTCAGAGGGTGGGGCAAGGCACTGATGGTCCTAACGGAGGGGAAAACATGGCTGAAGATCCTGACAGATTTAAAAAAAAAAAAACATTTAATTTTGAAATAATTACAGACTCACAGGAAGTGGCAATAATATCAATAGAACACAGAGCGATGTACACTCTTTACCGGTTTCCCCCACTGGTGGTGTCTTATATGATTGTAGTATAATAACAAAACCAGAATATTGACATTTATACAATAATAGATGTGTTTTCACCAGTTTTTAAATGCAGTCTTATGTGTATGTGTGTGTGTAGTTCTGTGTAATTTGGCATCATGTGAAGATTCATATAACCCCCACCACAATCAGGGTACAGAGCTGTCTCATCACCAGAAAAGATCTTCCTTCATGCTTTGCCTTCAGAGTCTCACCAACGCCTTACCTTTGTCCCCATTGCCTGGTAACCACTAATCTGTTCTTTATCTCTACAGCTTTGTCATTTTGACAATAGTACATAAATGGAATCATACAGGATCGAACCTTTTTGAAATTGGCTTTTTTCACTAGGCATGATGTCCCCGAGACCCATCCAAGTCATTGTGTGTTATCAACAGTTGGCTCCTTTTTATTGCTGAGTAGTATTCCTTTGTATGGGTGCCTCAGAGTTTCACCACTCATCTAAGGACATTTAAGTTACCTTCCATTTAGGGCTGCTACAGATAAAGCTGCAATTAACATTTGTGTACCCTATGGATTTTGAGAAATGAGAAAAGTAATTGTGGCTCACAGAATGAGGCTTGTTGAAGGCTGATTATGCAAGGCCACAAATCCTTTCTGGATATAAATTATAAAAGTACAAAAATGAATGAATAAGTAAGAGGAAACTGAATGTAAACAGGGAACATTTTAAGGACTCTGACTTTTGGTGTTATATCAGATGTCCAGATGGCTGCCTTGTATTTTCCATTTTTTAATCTAACTGTTTGCACATAATGAGGTGGTCAGATTTGAATACTAGCTTACAGATGGATTGGGGGTACTCTATACTTGAGACAGCTAATTAAAACAATTCTAAAAGTGGGCTTATAAAAACTTTTCTTCCCTCTGTTCACTTAGGAAAAACTTATATTTAGCATAAAAATGTTATTGGAAGCACTAAATTGAAAACTGTCAGCTCAGATTCTGCACCCTAAGGAAGAGCCTGCCTAGTGGTGTGTTGATTAACAATGCAGGAAAAAAAATCAAGAAAGAATGAGTGTACTGAGTTTTCTTTAAATCAGCAGGTCTCGTATAACAGGCTATGAGAATTCTGATCGAGGTAAAGGTCTGTCACCAAATGCAAGGTATGAGTTCCACTTTATGTAAGACGAGAGGGGAAAATGACCAAGGAGGTTTTACAATAAAATCAGCCCTATCTGATTTAACCCGACTTACCAGTACAGTTGTTCTTCAAGGGTATTATGCTCATCTGAGCCTCTGGGCCTCTGGCTAGGCTTTTCCTGTCCCTTGAACGCTGCCTCACCTCCTCTTTGCCAACCTGAATCCTATGAATACTTGAAGGTATAGTCAAGAGCTTACCTTCCATGAAACCTGCCATCACACTGATACCTTCCTTCACTGATTCCCCAAGCCAGGATAATATTAATACAACTTAATATTTAATGGCTGTCAAATTGTTGCTTATCATAGTCATATATTCCCAACCATGTTTAATCCATTTAAATGTAAAAGTAAAATAACAAAATATAAAGTTTGAAAATGGGGGAGGATGGTGGGATGGAAAGACCCGTACATTATTACCCGTATATTATTCCCTTTCAAAAATCTTTCAGTGGAATAATAATGCTCGATCTTTGGAAGTGTAAGATGAAATAAACCTGCTGACATACTCCTGATAGGTATTTTAATTGGGACTAATCTTCCAGGAAAGATTGGACTTTTAAAAGTTTTTTTTTTTTTACCCTCGCTCCCAATAAATCCATTCCTAGGAATCTCTGCTAAGATAATCATCAGCGATAAGGACAAAAAGTTACACGGAAGATTATTCTTTGCTACATTATTTATGATATAGAAAAATGGAAATAATCTAAAACAGAATTCAATAAATTAATAAATTTCTTTGTGGGCATTAAAATGAAGTATTGAAAGCGCATTTAAAGACATCAGAAAATGCTCATGTTGTATTTAAAAAAAGGAAGCGTAGAGGACCCACAATCATTTTAACCCCATTCAAATCAGATCAAATCCTGGCTCCTTTCTGTTCCTCCTCTTTTCCTACTTCTGTCAGTATTTCTGCAATAAACCATTTGCATCTGGGAAAGTTGGAGATTATTTTGGAAATTGATATTCTAGATTCCAAATCTAGCATTTACTTATGATTAAATTCAAATAATTAGAATAAAATACATTTAAAACTAAATACATGCAAATCTAAAAACTAGAAAGAACAGGAGGTAATATTTTGTCAGTTATTCATTATAACTCCATTATTACTGTGCTAGTTAGAATAGATTTCCACTAATAAAATGACAACTTAACCAGCTTTATTGTACCAGCATCTACATTACATTATATATGAAGCCACATTATTTTTGCATGTTGCCTTGGAAATAATATTGTACCTGTAGTCATTACAGCTCTTGTTCTTCCTGGACATAGTTGTGTGACGTTGGAAAGTCTTTTTAGTTTTCTAGAGCTTGGTCTTCTTATCTGTGAAATGAACAGAAGTGATTTGTCATCCTCCAAGGGTCATTTATGTGTATATTTGTTGAATTCATAAGATATAAGTTTTTAATAGCAGATGAGAAATTTGAAGCATATCACAACTAATGACTCTTCAAGATACAGAATTTTTTGACTGGGAGATTTCATGACACGTATTTGTCTTCTGTTAAATGGCATATCCCTTTGTAACTGGTTACATGTCCTCTGCTGAAGTCCTTCTGGGTTGTCTTAGTGAGCAAAACTGCTTGTAGATAAAATGAGATCCTATCAGATTGGCAAAGGTTTAAAGGTTTGAGAGTATACAGTGTTTTAAAGGGTGTGAGGAAACAGTCATTGTCAAACACTGTTGGTGGGAACACAGATAAGTTCAGCTCTTTTGGAGGGCAATTAGGTAATAAAATATCCAAATTTAAAATGCATATAGCCTCTGCTTAGCCATTCTACTGCTGAAAATATCCCACAATCATACTTGTAAATGTGTACATAAAAATGATTTATGTACAAAGATGTTCTTTGCAACATTTTTTATAACAGAAAAAATAAACACAACTTAAAATGAATACTAGATACACGATCTGTGGTGCAGCCATACAATGGAAAACTATTTAGTCATTCAAAAGAAATAGATCTGAATGTAATGAAATGGAAAGATGTTGAAGATATTATGGTAAGTGAAAATAGCAAATTGAAGAACAATTTGTATGGTGTGAGCTTGAGTGAAAAGTGTGTGTGCACATAGATCTGAATAGAAAATTTTTGGAAGGTTGCTTAAGAGATTGTTAGCAACAGTTATCTTTAGAAAATGAGACTGTAAGATATATTTCATTCCTATGAACGGCTTACATTGTTTACCGTGAATATGTATTGTTCTTATAATGATAAAAAGAGTTATTTTCATTTATAAGATTAAAACTAATAAATCAACAAAGCTGCAATGGTCATATTCGCTAGGTATGTTTTCCTCTTTTGCACTGTTTTATTTGGGGAAGACTCCCAGAAATGTGATGCTATGTCATTGGATATAAAAAGTTACACATAAAAGTATTTTCCAAAGAGTTGTGTCAGTTTAAGACACTGACCAGTAATGTATGGAGTAACAGAGTAATCGTTTTAATATTATCTCTGAAACAAATTTTTGCATTAATTTAAAATGCAATTGTCAAATCTAATTACTCTTTTTATTTTATTAGCAATTGTACTATGCTTTTTCCTGTTTATTTCACTGTTGTCAATCTATGCTAAGGAAATAATCCTAAAGACAAATAAGCACAAATGAACCAAAAAAAGCTTTAATAATGACAAAGATTTTTTTCTAGAAATGTCGATAATAGTGAAAAATTAGTAGCAACTTAAAATCCACGAGAAACAGCTAATTATGGTATTTTCATTCCACATTAAGGGCCATTATTTATTTACTGTATATGTTAGTCATGTAATAATGCAGAAGTAGGTTATACTTATAATCTTGAGTAAATGAAAAAGTTAAAATATATAATTAAGTACAAAATTGTTGGAACTACACGAGAATTATATATCTATTCATAGAAAAATAATGAAAGGAAAGTTATTAAAATGATAAATTGGAAAGAGTTTCATTAAAATGTTAATAATGAAAGACATTTTCCCCTCTATACCATATTTGCTAACTTCTCCTTAATGAAAATATATGTATATATTTTAAAACTTCAGGAAATTACCTGTCAGATTTACTTTTAGGATTAAATTAAGACTATGTAAGTGAATGGCACAGGGTCAAGGTCGATGCTCAATAAATATTACGGTCCTTTCCATAACCTGCCACAAAATAGAGGATCACACTTCCCATACTCTGCCTCTTTTATATATTGGAAAAACCAAAATTTTCTGTCATAGAAGTAAAGTTATACTCTTTTTATATTCTTCCTATACTCTTTTCTAAGCCCTTGCCTGATAGGATCATGGAGCCCCAGATGAAGATTCTACGTACAGCTATGGTGACATACAACACACATAAAAAAAAGTTTCCCCAAAAGATTGGAGAAAAATGTAAAATAGAATTCACGTTACTCCAGAAAACTGTGAAGGTGTGAGCAAGTTTCTGTTGACAGTTTCACCATACTTGGGAAGCAAGCAATGATATGGATGCCTGCTATTTTGATGGATGGTTGGAAACACAATTCACTTTCCTGTAGGAGAAGTCATAATTGGTGATTTTGAGTGAAGGCCATATTCTGACTCATGGAATTGAGAGTTGTACTAAAAAATAGTTCAGACATACTAGCATCAATCTTTTAATTTATCAAAATTGGCAATTCTAAACTAGTTTTAGGATTATTTTGTCTCAGAACCTTACGGTTATTTTTCCTAAAATATGTGAGACTGTCATGTCAAAAGGAAGAACAAAATTATATTTGATAGTAGAGCTAGGCAATGGGAGGACTAGGAATGGGCTTGAATGACCAAAAGTATATATAAAGCAACCAAAAAAATAGCTAAGCAATGAGATAAACAATCCCTAGAGTCTGAAGTTTATATTATACAATATGGCTTACTTACGTAGAATCAAGAGGTATAGCCCATCTGAATACATGCATATTCCATTAGTATGTTAATAAAAAGTTAATAAAGAAAATAGGAAATTTTCTCACCTCATAGAATCAACTACCCACTCCATGTATTCTCTTTAATTCATTAGCAGCAGATTTTATTTGTGGTATAATCAATTCTTCCTGTATTCGTGTTTTTCTTTTTTTTCCCAACAGAGTATTACTCTTTTGCCTGGGCTAGAGTACAGTGGCATCATCATAGCTCACTGCAACCTAAAACTCCTGGCCTCAAGCAAGTCTTCTGCCTCAGCCTCCCACATAGCCGGGACTTCAGGTGTTTGCCACCACGCCTGGCTAATTTTTCTATTTATTGTAGAGATGGGATCTCACTCTTGCTCAGGCTGGTCTTAACTCCTGGCCTTAAGAAGTCCTCCTGCCTCAGCCCCCCAAAGTGCTAAGATTACAGGTATGAGCCACCTCGCTCAGTCTCTTCTTCCTATATTATAAATGCCTTTTTTATTTTGATTCCTATCATTTTGTATATAATATGCAAATATACTAAAACTGAAATATACTTTAGTAATTTGTAATATTGTAAAATCATAAAATATAAAATATGACCGCTAAATATTTTGGTTTAATGGGCTTAGTGTTCTACTACATATTTAACTCACTCTTAAAATGTCAAATAAAATTCAAAAATCTATTTTAGTTCCAAATGTAGAACTATTAATTTTATGGTCTAATATCTGATTAAATTTAACTATGCTTCTAAGAGTGTATGGATTCCTCACAATAGATGGGCTGACTGTTTAATTTCATCGTTTTAAGTGAAATTGAACCCCATCTTGCCAAAAATGATAATATCCTGGGGGAGGGAAAGAGGAAAGAATGAAACAACAGAAGATGTTTGAAGGCTTTGTGAATTTATGTTCTGTACTTGGGAGGCTAACAAAAACATTTCAATACCTCCAGTATCCACATTCTAAATAACAGAATATAAAAGTGAAAAGAAAGCATTTTCAGTGATTTCTCCTGTGTTGATGAAACTCTACAAGTGTGAACAGATTTAAATAGTTAAAACAGAAATCTGAGTACACAGGAATCAGCTGTTGGCTAGGCTGTGAGGCGGTATAACTTGCGGTGAGCAGTTCTAAGACGACTTCCTAATGGCTAGCTTTTGAGGTAATGGCACCCTTAGTCTGAGAAAAAGGGCACAGACAGGCTTACTCTTACGGCTCTGGAGAATCCTGTTGACTTGTTCATTAAACAGAACTGGCAACTGACTCCTAAGATAAAAGTTCTTGATGGCTTTCCAAGCAAGAGGAAGGATGCTGAGTGACACATATAAATATATAAGGGAGAAGGAAGGGTGAGTCCAATGGCAGTGACGTTCTCATGAGCAGTTTATGGAAGAGGTACTAGTTATGCGACCTGACATTGTATTCCAGAGAATTTGCTCACTACTGAACGAATGGTGAAAGCTCCCCACTGGGATATCCAAAGGGAATTTTGGATATCCTTTATACATAAATGGTAAAACTTTTGAAAATAGTGTGGTTTTACAAGTGGATTACTCTACTGGACTACTGCATATGTTCTTTTCCTTAGTTCTGCTACTGATTTCTTGTGAGACTTCGGGAAAATTTCTTGAGAATTCTTTTTAAGGGGAATAACCACTTCCATTATTTTATCTGTGGGTATTCTGTGAGTATCTATGGTCTCAATAAGTATTTGTTGATGTATATTATGCATGTAATAAAATATTTTGAGTTCTTCAGAAGACATATATAGTGCAAATAAATGATATTCAAAATTTAGCTATTTTAAAGATATAAGTGGGTAACTTTTGAGCAGTGACTACTACCATTTTCCAATGTACTTTTTTCAGAATGAATGTGTCTCAAAATCTATGTGATAATAAATTATCTCAACGGTCCTTTGTTTTATTTTTGATTCAATTAAATAATAACATTTTAATTAGAGATTTGAAGTAATAAAAGCATCATAATAGATCTTATGTTCTCTCAGGTTTTAAAAAAATCAATGTAAAGTTGTTAGTATTAAAAATGTTTGGAATACATATACAGGAATGGATTTTCTGAAAAAAACTTGAAACATGATTTTAAAAGTCAATTTTCTGTGGAGATAATAATATTATCATCCATAAGTATTCATTCATTAGTACTATGGTAGTATATTTTATTTTTATTTAATAAAATGTAATCCTCATTTTCTGCCACCAATTTCTACATTTTAGCTCTTTTCACTAAAAAGTATTGTTTTAAGAGGCATTATACTTTGGTTACTAGTAATTGTCATAATTTTATTATCTTACCAGCAAGTATATATCATATGTAAAATATCATATCTTTAAAATGATCTCATTTCCGAAAGATAATTTAAAATGATCTCTCATTGCTTTTACAAATTCAAGTATTTTCAATATGTTTTAATTCAAATATGTTAATAGAAGTCTTTATTCTTTTATAAGAAGAAACAATGATTATGTTGTATGTTTCAATTGCTTTCAACAATGGTTCTCATAAGCTCTTCCATTTTTCTGTAACTATGGAAAAATGACTGGCTTAATAAATTGAATTTTAAATGATCCTAATGGGAGCATTTACATAAACTTAAAATGATTATAACAGAGCCAGAAAGTAATTAAAGCTTCCTAAATGCACAGTGGCATCATCCAATCAGCTATTTACATTTGTGTGGTTCAAAGAAAGAGAGCCTGGGAAAGCCCTGATTCATATGGGGAGAGCAGATAGAAAGAAAAATAATAAAAAAAGAAGATAGTTTTAGGGAAAGAAATTAATGTTAATAGATAATGATAGAGAAATAGCTTTAAGAATAATTTTTCCCTTAAGACAGAAAGAATATGAAATGTGATGTTTATAAAGTATTTCCAATAGGAGCAATTCTCTTTTAATAGTAACAATTAAAAAATTATAAAATGTCAACAGGTATCACCATGTCAAAATTGTGACAACTCATTCAATATGTATGGGAGCAAATGTTTTCATTAAGTCTCATATAAAATTAATGTACAAAATAATTTTAAACAAGATATTTTAGAAAAAGTGCTAACAATAAAAAGTTTTTATTTTCTTTAATAACTGTTTTCTGAAAGAGGGGATAGAGAAGGAAGTAGAAAAAGATGAAAGGGGAGAGTAAGGAAGGGAGAGATGAAGGAAGGAGGGATAACTCAGTAAGAGGAAATAAGTGCACTATATTTTAGACTTCCTAAATCACATACCACTGATGACAAACCCTCCTTAGCCATATAAACAATCTTTTAATATGCATTTCTATTTACATAATCTCTTAACAGGCATTTCTACTAACCCCTATTGCAGTCATTTCAAAGTCAGCATATTCCAAACCTAATTCATCACCCCCACCTCTTTTCTGTTCTACATGGCAAGTACCATTTCTCAGATCTACCAATCTAGATACATAGATGCACTTCCTGACATCTGTATTTGCTTCCAGGGCTACTTTCTATTGGTTGAATGTCTGAACTGCCTCATGATGCTATCCTATGGCCTCAAATGCTGCTAAGCCTCATGCTGGCCTCATGCTGCTAAGCTCTCTGTCTAAAAGTGAGTTTGGTCATGCCAATCCCTGACTAAAAAAACCTACTAGAAGCAGAGATCAGGTGTCTCCTTCCATACCATTCACTTGTAGATAAAATTGGCAAAAACTCTTCCTCTCCCCAAGTCCTTGGCCTGTTGATGACCAAAACTTTCCTCAAGGGTTTTAGATATACCTGCAGGAGTTAAATTCTTACTCACTTCAGCCTCTGGGGTCCTGCATCCCTAATGTGTCACATCCCACTAACTCTATTTACCCCTTGATTTTCAGAAACATCAAAATACCCACTTATTTAAATACAAGTTCAATGGACTTGGGGATTTGGACAAAAGGAGGGAAAATGGTTTATGTATTTTTTTTCAATTTCAGAATATTAAGGGGAATAAAAATGTTTTGGTTACATAATTTGCTTTTGTACAGTTTCAATAAAAGTTATAAGTGTGCCCATTACCCAGATAGTGTGCATTGTACTCATTAGGTGTGTATTTACCCATCCCCTCTTCCTCGCTTGCACCTGCTTGATTTCCATTGAGTTTTACTTCCATATATGCACGTAAGTGTTGATCGATTAGTTCCAATTTAGTATTGAATACATGCAGTGTTTGTTTTTCCATTCTTGAAATATTTCACTTAGATAAATGCTCTCTGGTTCCATCCAGGTTGTTACAAAAGGTTCATCATTTTTTTATGGTTGAGTAATACTCCCTGGTGTACATATACCACATTTTATTAATCCACTCATGTATTGATGGGCACTTGGGTTGATTCCACATCTTTGCAATTGTGAATTGTGCTGCTATAAACATTCAAGTGCAAGCATCTTTTTAATAAGATGTCTTTTTTTTCTTTGAGTAAATACCTAGTAGTGGGACTGCTGGATCAAATGGTAGGTCTACTTTTAGTTCTTTGAGATACCTCCATACTACTTTCCATAGAGGCTGTATTAGTTTGCAGTCCCACCAACAGCGTATAAGTATTCCTTTCCACATCCATGTCAACATCTGTAGTTTTGGGAATTTTTGATAAAAGCCATTCTCACTAGAGTTAGGTGATATCTCATTGTGGTTTTGATTTGCATTTCCATGATGATTAGAGACACTGAACATTTTTTTGTAAGTTTATTGGCCATTAGTCATTCTTCTTTTGAAAAGCTTCTGTTCATGCCTTTTGTCCGCTTTTTAATGGGGTTGTTTGATTTTTTTCTTGCTACTTTCTTGAGTTCTTTATTGACTGCAGTTATTAGCCCGGTATAGCATGCAAATATTTTCTCCCATTCTGTAGGTTGTCTATTCACTCTTTTGATTGTAACCTTAGCTGTGCAGAGATTTTATAATTTGATCAGGTCCAATTTATTTATTTTTGTTGTGTTGTGATTGCCTTTGGGATCTTCTTCATAAATTCTTCACCTCAGCCAATGTTTCTAAGAGTTTTTCCAACATTTTCTCTCAGAATTCTTATAGTTGCATGCCTTAGATTTAAGTCTGTTATACATCGTGAATTAATTTTTATGAGAGGTGTGAGATGTGGATCCTGGTTCAGTCTTCTACATGTGGCTATCCAGTTTTCCTAGCACCATCTATTGAATAGGGATTCTTTTCCCCAGTGTATGTTTTTATCTGCTTTGTCAAAGATCAGATGGCAGTATGAGGACGGTTTTATATCTGGCTTCTTTGTTCTGATCCATTGGTCTATGTCTCTGTTCTTGTGTCAGTACCATGCAGTTTTGGTTACTATAGCCTTGTGGTGTATCTTGAAATCTGGTAAATGGATGCCTCCTGATTCATTCTTTTTGCTTAGGGATGCTTTAGCTATTTGGGGTCTTTTCTATTTCCATATGAAGCATAGAATTATTTTTTCTGAATCTGCAAAATATGACATTGGTATTTTAAAGAGGATTGTATTGAATCTGTAAATCACTTTGGGTAGTATAGACATTTTAACAATGTTGATTCTGCCAATCCCTGGGCATGATATGTTTTTCCATTTGTTTACATCCTCTGTGATTTCCTTCCTCAGTGTTTCACGGTTCTCTTGTAGAGATCTTTCACCTCCTTGGTTCAATATATTCCTAGGTATTTTATTTTCTTTGTTGCTATTGTGAAAGTTATTCAGCCTGTCGTTTGATTCTCAACTTGACTGTTGTTGGCCTATAGGAATTTGTGTACATTGATTTTGTAACCTGAGACTTTGCTAAATTTGTTTATTAATTCCAAGAGTCTCTTGGCAGAATCATTGGAGTTTTTTAGATATAAGATAATATCGTCAAAAAAGAGTGATAGTTTGACCTCTTCTTTCCCCATTTGTATACCCTTGATTTCCTTCTCTTACCTGATTGCTCTGGCTAGGACTTCCAGCACTATGTTGAATAGAAATAGTGACAATGGACAACCCTGTCTGGTTTTAGTTTGAAGCAGGAATGCTCTCAATTTTTCTTCATTCAGTATGATGTTGGCTGTGGGTTTGTCATATGTGGCTTCTATAATATTGAGATATGTTACATCTATGCCTATTTTGTTAAGAGTTCTTATCAGAATAGATTGCTGAATTTTTTCAAATGCTTTTTCTGCATCTATTGAGAGGATCATATGGCCTTTGTCTTTGTTTCTGTTTATGTGGTGCATCACCTTTATAAATTTATCTATGTTGAACCATCCTTTCATCTCTTGGATGAAGCCCACCTCATCATGGTGGATTATTATTTATTTATTTATTTTTTGATGTGAGGCTGAATTCGATTTGCTAGAATTTTATTGAGAATATTTACATTTATATTCATAAGGGATATTCATGTGTAGTTTTCTTTTTTTGTTGAGTTCTTTCCTAGCTTTGATAACAAAATGATATTAGCTTCACAGAATGAGTTGGGGAGGATTCCTTCCTTCTCATTTTTATGAAATAATTTCTACAGTACAGGTACCAGTTCTTTGTATGTCTGGTAAAATTCAGTTGTGAAATCATCTAGTCCAGGACCTTTTTTCATTGGAAAATTTTTTATTGCTGCTTCAATTTCATTATTTGATATTGGTCTGTTCAGGAGTTCTATTTCTTCTTGATTAAGCCTAGGGAGTTTGTATGTTTCCAAGAATTTTTCCATTTCCTTGTTTTCATGTTTATGTGTCTAGAGATTTTTATAGTATTCAGAGATGATGTTTTGTATTTCTGTGTTGCAATATCTCCTTTTTCATTTCTGATTGAGCTTATTAGAGTCCTTTCCTTTCTGTTTCTGGTTAATCTAGCAAGAGGCCTGTCAACTTGTTTTATCTTTTCAAAGAACCAACTCTTTGTTTTATTAATCTTCTGTATAATTCTTTTGGAATAAATTTCATTTATTTCTGCTCTTATCTTAGTTATTTCTTTTGTTCTGCTGTGTTTGGGATTGGTTTGTTTTTCATTTTCTAATTTCTTGAGATGATTCATTAGATTTTTAATTTGTGATCTTTCTGTCTTTTGGAGGTAGGCATTTAAGGCTATGAATTTTCCTCTTAGGACTGCTTTCATAGAATCCCACAGATTTTAGTAACTTGTGTCCCCTTTGTCATTTAGTTTGAAGAATATTTTTATTTCCATCTTAATTTCCTCCTTGATCCAATAATCATTCAATAGTAGGTTGTTTAATTTTCATGACTTTTTATATGGTTGAGTGTTTCTGTTGGAATTGATTACTAGTTTTATTCTACTATGGTCTGAGGAGATATATGGTAAAATTTCTATTTTTTAAAATTTTTGAGGCATGTTTTGTGGCCTAGTATGTGATCAATCTTAGAGAATGTTCCATGAGCTAATGAGAAGAATGTATATTCAGTAGTTTTGGGGTACAATGTTCTGTAATTGTCTGTTAGGCCCATTTGTTCTAGCATCCTGTTTAAGTACATCTTTTTTTGTTTATTTTCTGCTTGAAGGATCTGTCCCATTCTTTCAGTGGGGTGTTAAAGTCCCAGGCTATTATGATAGTGCTGTTTATCATTTTGTTTAGATCAAGTAGGGTTTGCTTTATAAATCTGGGTGCACTTGTGTTAGGTGCATAAAGATTTAGAATTGTCATGTCATCTTGTTGAATTTTTCCCTTCACCATTATATAATTACCATAGTTTTCTTTCTTTGCTTTTGTTGAGTTGAAGTCTATGTTATCTGGCATGAGAATGGCTATACCAGCTTTCTTTTAATTTTCATTTGCATGGAATATTGTTTTCCATCCCTTTACCTTGAGTCTGAATGAGTCTTTGTGGGTTAGATGTGTTTCCTTGAGACAACAGATACTTGTCTTGTGTTCTTTTTCCACCATTCAGCCAGTCTATTTCTCTTCAGTGGGGAGTTCAAGCCTTTCACGTTTATTGAAGAATTGATAAGGGGGTATATTTCTGTTCATCTTTTTGTGTAGAACTTTATTGCTTTGTTTTACCTCTTGAGCCATTGTAGTATCCAGGCTTTGACCTTTAGCTTTTGGGTGATTTTACATTGGTGGGTATCTATCGTTCTGATCTGTGTATAATGCACATCTGAGTACTTCTTGTAGTGAAGATTTAATTCTGAAAAATTTCCTTAATATTTGCTTGTCAGGGAAAGATTTAATTTCTCCATCAAATGTAAAACTTAGTTTTGCAGGATACAAAATTCTAGGCTGGCAATTGTTTTATTTAAGAAGATTGAAGATGCGGTCCCACTCCATTCTGGCTTGTAAGGTTTCCACTGAGAAGTGTGCTGTTATCCTGATGGGTTTTCCCTTGTAGGTCAGCTTTTGTTTATGTCTAGCTGCTTGTAGAATTTTCTCTTTCATTTTGACTTTGGCTAAGTTTATTACTATGTGTCTTGGAGGTGTCCTATTTATTGTGAATCTGCCTGGACTTTGATGACCATCTTGTATGTGGATATCTGGATCTCTGTCGATACCAGGGAAATTTCTCTTGATAATTCCTTCAAATAGATTTTCCATTCTTTTAGTCCTTTCTTTTTCTCCCTCATGGATACCTATAATTCATATGTTTGTTCACTTTGCATAGTTTCACTTCTCTCTGAGTTATTGCTCTGCTTTCTTGTTCTCTTCCCTGCCTCTTTAAATGATTGGGTTAGCTCAAGAGTCAAGCTCTGAGATTCTTTCTTTTCCTTGGTTTAATCTGTTGCTGAAACTTTCTGATATGTTTTGAAAATTCCTGAATGACTCTTTCATTTCTTTAAATTCTATATATCTTTCCTAATTTTGTCTCTAGTTCTTTAGTGACTTTTTGATTAATTTCCTGAAATATTTTTGGGGCTTCCTTTTGTTGGTTTTCAACTGTCTCTTTAATTCCATTCATCTTATTTGCTATCCATATTCTGAATTCCATTTCTGTCATTTCAGCAATTTCCTTGTAGTTGGAGTTCACTGCTGTAGCTCCATTGTGATCCCTTGGGGGTGTTGATCTGTTTTGATTTTTCATGTTGCCGGGGTTCTTTTGCTGGTTTCTTCTCATCTGAGACTTCTTTTCTTAACTCAGTGCTAATAGGTTTGCAGGGCTCCTTTTCCTTGCTGGAAACTCTCCTTTTTTTTTTTTTTTTCCCACTCTGGGTGCCCTGCATTGCTTCTCTGTGATTTCACAATCCTGCTTCAGGGAAGAGTGATCCATATATAGGCAGCTACCTGCATCTTTCATTGTTTTCCTTGAGAGTGGCATAGTGGCAGGCTGCTTCTAGTCCACCATTTCTTTTCCTAAAATGGTTTAAGTATTAGCAATAAATATAACTTCAAAAAGAGCAGAGAGATAATTGTTTTTAAAACATCCTTCATTTTTTTCCCCCTATGCCATGGATATTTGCTAACCAAGTTCTTGCTTTTATTTATCTTAGTGAGTCTCCCTTTCCTTCATCTCTCTGTTCCTGATCTCCTTCTTCAATAAGAACTCAGATTCTTCTTTTATATTTCAGAGTAATTCAGCTCAACCTGTCCCCACCATCTTATACAATAAAGTTCATTAGATGTGTACAGGGAAGCCCATCAAAGCACAGACAAAATGGCCCTGTATTGTCTTCACATCCAAACTGAAATTTATTGAATTTAGCATATAAAAAGTAGAATTCATAAAAAAATTTTTTCTACACATTATGTGAAATTAAGGCTTTGATAATTTTTTCCACATTATGATTAGTTATTTGAGGCTTACATAAACTTAACTCAAGGCAAGATGCTGTGAACCTTTAACTTCAAAGAACATAGGAAAATGCTAACTAACTTCAGTGTTAAGGCAGCTGCATTTCTGACAATGACTTTGGGTTGTGAGTATAGCTACTAGGTTGCTGCCCATAAATAAACATGGAAAATAGTTGTGGCTCCAGCTATAAAAGCAAATTTGTAGATCACAAATAATTTCTTAAATGGGGACTGTTTATTCACACAGTGAAAAAAGTATAGTAATGCTATGATAACTTAATAATCGTTGAATGTCTCTGTACCACACCCTTCAGACAGTGGATTTTGCACAAAACGAAGGTTTATAATCTGTCTTTTTGGCAGACCAACCAACCCAACATTAGGGTAGGCTAGCTGGGAGAAGATGAATGCATGAATGAGCAAAAAGCAAGGCAGCCTAGCCATTTGTTTCAATTGTCTTAATCTTTTAATGAGACATTGAAAATAAAATATACACACACTTAAAAAAAAAACATAGGGGCAGAACAATATTTTTAACCAATGCTCAAGAGCTGAAATTTTAGGTCAGAATAGACGTGCTGATAAAAAAAAAAAAAAAAAAAAAAAAAAAAAACATTGCTTACTTTGAACTTAATAGAAAAAAAATTAAGTAAATGCACACTTTTCTATCAGCACCAACTTGCAAACATGATTAAGACAAGACAAAACAAAACAAAACTAAACCCTGTTAAAAATCACTGGCTTGGTTGAGAAATAGATTTCTGGGTTATCACAGGCATGAAACCAATAATGTGCCAGTGAATAGCTCTACCTCCAAGCAACCTTGATGAACTGAGCAATATCAAGGCCAGACTGTAGTCCCTTGAAGCTTTGATGATAAGCACACTATGGTTAAAGAGCACAAATTACCCTTGGAATCATAATGCAGGTACGTACACTGAATGTAAGAATAATGTGATTCAGACTAATTTAGGACTGTGCCAAGCAGGAAAAGAAAGTCCTTTGGGCATTCAAGAAGAACATTTAGACAAAGCAAAACAAGAAGGGGAATTTGTGGTTAGCAGGAAGCTGTTGGTCATTTATATTTCATCAAAGACTTAAAATGTTGGGCAAAAGAATGTGGCTATAGCAAGCAGAGAAAGAAATTCAGAACATATATGGTTTGTAGCTGAAATAATCACCTAGGAGAAAAAATAAACATCAGGAAAATTGAAAAAGTATTCTTTTTAGTTTCCTAAAATTAGGTATTTTGGAAACTCAGGTGGGTTAGAAATATCTATATAGATAGAACCTCATTATCATGCTTCCTATGACTTACCACTCTTCTATGCTAATGAAGAAAATCCCTTTCAATTATATGGACTGCTACGAAAAATCATGAGACATCACATTTTACAAAATGGGAAATACTATTGATCCAACAAGATCCACCGAATAATAAAAAAGATCCCTTTTTTATTATGTACTCCCTCGAGCAAGTTTGAATAAATATACTGGTGAAAGATGGAAAATGAATTGATTTTTATAGTTTCAGGTACCTACATAGTTTTAGATGTATACATGACAATTTGTTAATAGATTCATGAGTAATGTTTTAATTGACTATATCCCTGAAGTACTCTGCCAGAAACTATTTAGGATATGTTTAATAAATATAAATTCTTCCTTTAAGAGTTTATAATCAGAGACTAATGATAATAATACAGAGAAATACATCAAAGGAGGGATACTTCATAAACCACAAATACAATGATGTTTAACTATAAGTGCTTTTGGTCCATTAAAAATGTGGAAGAAGTATGCTTACAGTGAGGGAATAAAAAGAAAATACCTTAAGTCTCAGTATGAAATGAGTTCTTAATGCTAGCAGAATGTATCGAACAAATCTTTACCATATATAAGAAGTGAATTTGTTTATTTATCTATCTACCATCCAATGGGAGAAGATATAAAATGAAATGATCATAGAAAGAGGGTGGTAAACAGATGTGTGATTACGGTACGTTTGGAAAAGTGATTGTGATTCATTTAGAGACTATACAAAAAGAGGAGGGAAAATGGTTGTAAAGCATATTTTTAAAAATTAGAATAAAAGACTTTGCAATATAGCAAGAGGATCTAACATATGATTTATAGGACAAATTAAAAAATATATATGCCTCAAAAAATCTGGTATACACAAAATGACAGGTGAAAAAGATAACTTTGGCAGAAGAACTGAAGACTTACAGGAAAGAGATATTGTAATCTGAAATTCTGCAGAGAGTCATATTCAAACAGGAGACGAAGGAATATATGTAAACTATAAGACAAAATTAATAGCTTATGGAGTCAAACTATAGTTTGTTTTCATTGAAATAAATAAATTGTATACCACCCCTGAGATAGTATGATTGTGTTATTAAAATGACAAAAATAAACAGACAATGGAATAGCTAATTCACTTGTTGGACCACCTTAATGATCAAATTGAGAAATAATATGCAAAATCCATTTGTTTGTGCAGCCATCACTCAACAAATATTAATTGGGTGCTCTTTGCAATACATCAGAGCAAGTAATTACTATACAAAATGCCAATTGAACACAGAGTACTTTTAAAATTTGTCTTGCACAAATATTGTAAAAATCTATGGGAAGTGTTGAGAAGAAGGCAAATCCGATTCAGAAAATGTCATGACCGAAAAAGCAGATTTAACCGGGAAGTGGAAAAAGAAATTGAAAAACACCCAAGAGTCAGTGAGTAGTTTTATTTGGAAGTTTCCTTATTTATCAGTGTTCTCTAGTGACACATAGACGTTGGGTGTGGGAAAAGTTAAAGACAGATGATAAATTTCTGTGTAATATGAATTGGTCATGCAACTTGTATTAGAGCCAGATGCAATCAATGTGCAGGACTGAAGTGAATATAGAAATTGACCTATTAGATATTGATCTATTAGATATAGAAAATAGTCAACCTTTTTTTCTTTTTTCTTTTTTTTTTTTGAGCCCGTGGTATTTTGCAAGCATTTTCTAGGCCCTAGGATTCGAACATGAATAAAGCATGGCCTCTGCTATCAGTGAGGCGGCCATGCAAGAAACAGATAAATGGCAAAGCAGTGGGGTAACCCTGTGAAGACTGCAGCTAGGGGGTGAGGGGAGAAGAGTCTCTGAAGCAGATGAGGTGAGAGGCAGCCTAAATGAGGAAAGAGGCTCAGAAGCCAAGAGGGAGTTGTGTAATTGGTTATCGGCAGTGTCAAATTCTGTACATAGGTCAAGGAGCATCAGGATGGAGAAGTGCCATTTCGTTTTGGCAGTGAGCATGTTACTGGAGACCTTGGCAAGGCTGGCTTCTGGGAAGTGTTGTGGGTTAGAGCAGGACTGGATCAGGTTCAGGAGCATTTTCACTGAGGAACTGAATGCATCTGGTGCACTCTAGGAGTTGGGAGAGGAAGGGGAGGGAAATAGTTGTGGGAGGGTGTGGGCATTTCTTGAGACCCAGGGATATCTGAGGCTCAACAGGAAATCCCAAACACAGACTTTTTTAGCACTATTTCCTGAAAACTCTAGCTTTCACTAGTAATGAGGAGGCAGCATTTACATCTTGAAACAGCCTTTGTTGAGCTTGTTTGTTCTATCTGGCAATGAGTCACCCTGTAACACTGACCCTGCCATTGAAGTCAGCAGATTCTATTTGGAGAGCACTGTGATTGTGGGGGAAATTTGTTTGAAAAGTTGACCAAAACATTTACTCTTTCGGATCTGCTAAACACCTGTGTGTATTAGTTTTGATGGCTGACTATTCGTTTGAGAGCATGTAAATGCCATGTTTGAGTCAAAGAAAAGGGAAGTCTGATCTTCATAAGGAGCTAAAGTGTACACAACACAGGAGGAAATTATAATCCTTTCTATTTTGGTTTCCTATCACTTGAAAAGATTTTTAATGAGAAAAGTAGTTCTATGCACCGCCAACCTCAATTAAAATACTAAATACAAGTTGCAGTTTCCCCACCTCTGCCAGAGGGACTATGTCCAAAGTCCAGCCACCTGTTTCCCTTTATAAATGCTCAAGACTGCTGTCTTGTCCAATGTACTCCTCACTGACACTAAATATCGGTGCGATGATGAGTCAAAAGTCAACAGCAGCAGAGCTTTATTTACCAAGAAATGACACTTAGTAAGGTCATCTCTTTTCGAGAGGACATTGCAACCATTAAAATTGACAAATATTAAGCTTAAATAAGGCATGAGGAACATGTGTGTAAGGGGTACCCAACTTGGGAGTTTCCACCTTGGTCAAATTTGTACTCCCACAGGCTGGCCGAAGATGTTTGAACAGATAGTAATGGCACGTGGTCTGTGATGGCTAAGCTGGACACAGTGAAGGTCATAGAACTAGAAATTTAAGAATCAATTATGAAACAGGTTAAAGTTGCAATCTGTAAGAGAGTGGGGCTTGGAGTCAGTAGCATTTGAGTTTTAATAATAGCTATGCCATTTATTAGCTGTGGAACGTTAGTCAAATGACTTAAATTTCTAAGCCTCGGTTTTCTCATCTATAAAATTAAAATAAAACTAATGCCAACCTCAGCGATGTTTTGAGGACTAAATGATGTAATGCAACGGTCCCCAAACTTTTTGGCACCAGGAACCGGTTTCATGGAAGACAATTTTTCCATGGATCAGGTTTGGGGGATGGGGGGATGGTTTTGGTATGATTCGAGTGTATTACATTTATTGTACGTGCTATTTCTGTTATTATTACATTGTATTATGTAATGAAATAGTTATACAACTCACCGTAATGCAGAATCTAACGCTGCTGTTGATCTGACAGGAGGTGAAGCTCAGGCAGTGATGTGGATGATGGGGAGCGGCTGTAAATACAGATAAAGCCTCACTTGCTGGCCTGCTGCTCACCTCCCGCCATGCTGCCTGGTTTCTAACAGCCCACGAGCTGGTACCAGTCCATAACCCAGGGGTTGGGGACTGCAGATATAGTGCATGGTGCTTTTATCGCAGGACTGGGTATATAGTAAATGCTTCACAAATAATAGTTATTATTTTCCTCAAATCAAGCACCCTTAATTCCTTATTGACCAGAAAAATACAAACCATTAATATTCAGTTAAATATGAGAGCAAATGTGAAAATGAATATGTAAAATAGCTTGCCATGAAAATACTACATTTTTTTAAAGAAATGAGATATGTCAAAGGGAAAAAGAGTGAACACTGTAAAATTCAATGTGATCTAAAGGGATTGAAGTGAGAGCATTTTAATCAGCAAATAGAACCCAGGAAGAAAATCTTAAGTTATAAAAGTTTTATTCACTTCTAAAATTTAATAAGATTCTTATTTTACTAACATTAAAAAATAAAATCATCTCTATTAAATGTAAAATTAGCTTTATTATACATATAAAGAGTCTCAGTGCTCTTGTTCAAATTAATAGTAAAAAATTATTCCAAGTAGCTTCTGTGGGACATATTAGCAATATTCAGACCATAATCAGTGCCCTTCTCGCCACATATAAAATGCCCTGCTTCATTTTTAGAATAACTTGATGGCCGAAGCTCTTCACCACATTATTTCTTTTATAGTTCCTAGTTCACCATTTAGCATGGAGGGCCTAGAGCCCTCGTTTCCATCAGTCAGATCCAGGCCTTCCGCCAGTTCTTAGACCCCACATTTATTCAGAATGCCCTGGGTCATCAACCCCAGTCCGTACTATTCATTTTTCCAATTCATAGGGGAAATTTGCCAGTTTGAGACATGTCATTTTATCTGCAAATAGAACCCAGAAACAAAAGTTTTAAAGTTATAAAGAAGACATGGTAATGGCTCAAACAATGGATGGTAAGTCACTAAAGCACTTTGAATCTCTGTGAACACTGGGCCTTATTACAACCTTAAGGAGAACCCAGAAATTCATCTTGATAGCCCTCAACTTGGGTTGCTGAGGAGTAAGTGAACTCCTATCCTTTACCAAATGTAAACTCTGTTTTTCTAGGTGAGAACGAAAACGGCAGAGGCAAGGCAGCACGGAGACCCTGCCACTCACTGGGGTGGGTTCGCTGAAATTCTGCTTGACAAAGCCTTTCGTAGCTGAGCTACCCCAGGGTGACCTCTCCCTCCACTGCTTTGCTGTCACTGACGTTTTGTCATTTGTGTTCATGTATCCTCAGATTATCAGAGGGTAGGCCTCCACTGGAGCTTCAGATCATGAAGACTTGGTCCCCTTTTCTCTGACTCTCCTCAGAGTCTAAGCCAGGCATCACTCTTCCTAAAAGTCCTGAAGTCAGGGAGACAGGCAAGGAAGAGGCAGAGGGAATTTGGGCCTTTGCTTTTTGCCTTTGTCAACCTCCTGTAAGTCACTCAGCCTCACTCGGAGTTATCCTTTTGTACGATGGAGATAATTATAGATGCCGGTTTGAGAAGTGCTTTGATAGCCTCGGATAAAAGAGGCTCTAGAAGGGCAGAGGATAATTATTATTAGCAGCTCAATGGTTCATAGGTTTTTCCACATGCGGCTTCCTCCAGGGAAGCTAAATCCATCCAAATAAAACCAGTTTGAGAGAAAAGGCACAATAGAAAACTATTTAAACAAGGAAAATGACTTCAAAAAAATGAGCCAGATGAAACATAAAAGTGAAAGAAAAAATTAAAGTGATGACATGCTTCTAAAGAAATCTCCGCAGTCTTGTCATGAATGAACTTAACATCACACAAACGCTGTACTAGTAATAACGCCATCTTGCATTTGTATAATGTCTTTCTCAATAACTTTATGATCTTTTGTGACATAAAATGATACTTAATAAGTCTTCGAGATGCTACCAGGCTCATTTTTAGGTGAGATCATTGAAGGCAGATTTCCCTCCGCCACGTTATAAAAGAGTGAGAATTAGAATCCAGTTCTTTCAATTCTTCAACACAGAAGAAAGGAGTTGGAGTATCTGCCAGCTCATAGTATCCATAGAGAATCTCTTTGTTGCAATCTAGTCAGCTAGATGGAATTTGCAGCGTTTGTTCTGACTTTTGTCTTACCATTTAGCAAGTATTAGGAAACAATTATGAATGAAGGGCCTTCTAGGCAGCTAATCCTTGCTAGAAGAATAAAGGAGGAGGAATAACACAATAAGTATAATATCTTAAGTCTCTAACCACGAGAAGATTATGGTGCAGTCGAGGAGATAAGACATTCACACAAAGCAATTAGTGGTCAAAATATTATTTCGTACTTTAGTATTAAATGCTATCTTCTCTGAAGAGCTTTCCATAATTATGCTAAATCAAAGTAATCTTTTTTTAAACTCCCAAAGCACTCCTAGAACTGTGTTTCTCATATCATTTATGAGAGGCATATATTATGTCGTATCTTCTCTTTGGTATCAGAGTTTAAGTACATCAAAAGTAGAAACGATGTTTTATTTTATCTAAGAGTTTATTCAGTGCTTCACATTGTCCTGGACATAAAGGAAAGGCTCAACAATATTTGTTGAAATGACATACTGATATAATAATTTTAAAACATAGACAAGACAATTAACTATATCATAAGGACAACATATGCCACAAAATTGCTGAGGGTGTTTTTCCTGATAATTCAAATCCATTAGGCTCACAACAATTAAGAAATAATCACTCCAATTCTGATATTCTTATGGTGCCCCAATAGCATTTACAAATCAGGTTATAATTGACAAGGTCTTTACAATCACTTTTCACTATTCTTGAAAACCATATGAGCAGAGCTTAGTTTTATTTTCCTCAGTAACCAGACGACATAAAAAATAATGAAAAGTGAGGAACTTGCATCATCACGGTGTCTTCAGGATTTCCTTGTCATCTTTGCAGTCCCAACTTCCTTACTTTGGTTTCCCTCTGAGGCTCCAAGTAAAGAAGTAGAGAAGGAGTTAATTTAGCAGTGGGTGGAGACCTGGATAGCGGAGCCAGCGGCTACAGGGATAAGCTGAGAGAGAGCAGAGGCTCCGGGAGAGGACTCAGGAGTTTCGGAGTGTACTTGGAAAGAAAGCCTTAGTATTCCATCTAATTTCTTCCTAGGCACACGTACCAAAGGCTGGCTGCCAACGTCCCCCTGAAATAAGGCCAGTGTCAGATGTAGGATAGCAGTCTAGAGCAGAATTGCAGGATGGCATTTCCACCTCACTGAAGGAAAGGAGAGGAAATAATTGGGTAAAGTGGGTGATAGTTCACCATCCTCTTTCTTCATTTCCTTCCTTTACTACTCTGTCCTTCGTGGAAAAATAGCACATACTTTCCATGAATGTCCGATATCATGTGTTTAAGCAAAATGATCCTAAAGTAAATTTAATTGTTCTTTCACTCATTGGGTGCAAACTAATTTATGTTCATGTATTAAATACTGACCCAGTTAGAGAGATGTTCATACACAGTTAGGTATGTAATTCCCTTCCCTTCCACATACTGTCAGTCTTAGAAAAGATGATTTAAAAGGGTTACACAAGACATTCCCAGAAAACTATTAATACACAAGTAATTACACTAACTTTCTAAAAGAACAGTACGTTATTTACATTATGTATAAGTTTAGGAGGAGCAACTTTGCCATCTCACTTATCTCACCAATCTTTTCTACTTTTGAGAAAGGGAAAAAGGAGGAGAAAAAAGAAGTAAGGATTTTTCCTCCTAGGAGCGTGTGACAATATTTAGCTTTTCTCAAGAGGTTCTAGATTTATTTTCGCTATCCAGTACCATGCCCTTTGCAGGCAACACTCCTCATTGTTTTCCGATAACTTCCTAAGAGACGCCATTATGCCCAGGTTACCTGGTCATAATGGGGTCAGCCAAGGTCGCTCCTGTTCCCACTATAGGGAGTGAGACACTGGAGTTGGCTTTGCCCAAAAATAGCCTGTGTCCATGCTGTGGAATCAGCTCGATATCACCAAGTCCAAAACTTGGAGCCAGAAGTCCTACTTTCAGAGAGAAAGGACTCCCAGCCTTTTAACATTGCTGTTACCTGAGTTTTTAATTAGTTGTGAGGGTACTGGTAGCCAGGGCCTTGGGACAGTACCATGACGACCAGGGCGGTACCTCAGGAGGAAGCCAAAGGGATGAAGACACCACATTTATGAGAATATTTTCTTTCTACCAGTTCTGAAGGGACTCTAAGTAACAAGACCTTGGATTTCCACTGGTATAGGGTCATTCCCCCAAAATCCCTATAGTTCACCATAATTTGTTATGGCATTTCCACTTTCCTTATTTTCCAAGAAGCAGATCATTTCAACAACTTAATTCCAGTAATGACAAATGTGATTGATAGGCCAAACCTCCATTAGACAGATGGACTTTATACTTTAAGCCGTATCTGGCACTGAAGTACACGCATCAAAATTGGGTAGATGAAATTTTATCTGTAGAAGAAGAGATGAAATTCAGTTGACTATGTATAGAATGCTTATTATCCTCCTGAATCTGTACTCAGTCAAAATCTCATTTTTTAAAAAAACATTTTCTGAACTATTAGTGTGACATAAATAATGATTTATAAATGTTGCCTAATAAATCACTTCCCTGGCTCACTGCTAAATATTCGTATCCTTTTTGTTTTTACAGATAGACAAAATGAAAGTCATAGATTAAATTAATGGAAGGAAAGTGAAGTACAAACCATGGGTACTTCTGCTTTGGCAAAGTGAATTATTCATGAAAACTCTATTGCAGGCTTACAGTGCCAAAGGTAGCCCTCAGGATAATTTTTCTCAGCCTCTGGGCCAGGGGAGTAATTGCAAAGAGGGTAGCAATTACTTTTGGCATCTTCCCACTTCATGTCCAGTGTCCTGCTTCCACCTGCTTTTCTGGAACCAAGTGTATGGTGACCCTACCAAGGCTTATGGTTTAAACTCTTCTCTGAATCATCCCACACATCTCCCTGCACTTATGGGCCTAGGGTTGCCATAGTTGTTATATAAGTCCACTGTTGTTATATTCACATGCATGAGTTCACACACACACACACACACACACACACACACACGCAATGGGAGGAAAGCTTTCTTATCATAGGCCTGAAATCACTCATACTAAAGTGTGAATGACTGTTATGTTTATGAATTTTAAAAGAAGTTTGTTAATTAAAATGAAACTTCACATGGACATGATGCGTTGGAGAGACAGTCTTTAACTTCCTTTTCCCCTTTTTGTGCCCTAGTGTTCCCATGTCCAACTCTCACCTTCCAAACACTACTGAGAAGAATCACTTGGCAGTTGGTATTCTGCTTCTGAATGATTTCTTCAGCCCTATTCTTGAAAATGTAGATCTTGACATCAAGGCTCTGTAGACTTCAGGCATTCTTAAAACAATCTCCCATCATACAGTTTAAGGAAGTGCTAAGATTCTAACTCTCTGCTCCCTGACTCATGACAGGCATTATAGTCCAAAAAGCAAGGACCTTTGGGTCCAACTTCTGGAGTATGAATTCTGGATCTGCCACTTACCAGCTGTGTGACCCTAGTCAAGTTCTTTAACCTCTTTGTAAAATGAGGATGCTCGTAGCTATTGCCTTGTCAGGTGGTCTTAAGGATTCATTGCTATAATAAGTATAAAGTGCTGCACCTGGCGTAAACTCAGCACTCATTCAATGGTAGCTATTGTTATTAGCAGAGGCAGAGCCACTGTTATAAACCATAATGCCATCTAACAGAATCCCCAAGAGGGCAGCTTCCATGCTTACCTGCAGTCACATTCCTCTGTGAGCTTCCTGGCTTTTAGTACTTCATCTCATTTTTCTGTCTTCAGTAATTTTATTTGGGAATATTGTGCATCGAGCACTATGCTAGGAGCTGGAAAGTGCAGCAAGCTGCACAAATAAGACTCTTATCCTGAAGCAGCTTTCAGTGCAGAAGGGAAAACAGAGAGAACTAATTACAAAAGCAATTTCAACGATGATAAGCCCTGTGCAAAAACATGGGTGTTACAGAAGCATGTAAGGTTTTGGGGGTAGGAAGACTGCCAGGATTAGGAAAGAATCCATCTTGAAAGATGAGTGGAAACTAGATAGTACAAGAGTTGGTGGGGAGTGGAGTAAAGAAGCAATGTGAAGTGGTGGAAGAACGCATCTGAAAGGAAGCGGGTGTGGCTGCACACCAGGAGAGTTGAGGCCAATGTGGGAAGTGGTGCAGAATCAGGCTGCAGGCAGGGCAGGGTCCAGTTGGATCTGCTGTTCTCAATCAGGGCAGACACTGGCAATGTCTGGTGAGATATTTTGGTTGTCGTGGCTGGGGTATAGGCTTCTGCTGGCATCAAGTGGGTAGAGACCAGGAATGTTGCTTAACATCCTACAATGCAGAGACAGCCTCATATCAAAGAATTATCCAGCTAAAAGTGCCAATAGGGCAGAGGTTGAGAACCCCTGGGATAAACAGATCATGTAGCACCCTGCAGGGCAGGTTAAATGCATTGTGCTTCATCATAAGAATAAGGGAAATGTATTGGAAGGTTGTGAGAACAGCCGTGATGTAATTATATTTGCTTTCTCAAAAACCATCTCTGGCTGCTGTTGGGGAAAAGCAGCTGGTAAATCTTTGCAAAAGTCAGGTGAGAGATGATGGTGGCTCGGACCAGGCTTGCCTTCAAATGTATACCTCAACATTTCCTAGACTTTGAGTGGAGGAGTGAATTAACTAGATGTAGAGAAGAAGCAGAGAAAACAACAGGAGTCCAGAGAAAGGGAGTTGAGTTTTTCTCCAGGATTCTCTGGCTCTTATAAAATCACCTACTCCTTTCCTTCCTGGTATGCCGGAGTACCTGTTGACTCTGTCCTGGCTGGTAGTTTACCAGACAGGCCTCAAGGCCTCTTCCACCTTCTCCACCTACCTTTCTACCTCCATTCTGCACCTTCTACTGACAATCATCACTTCTGGGCTCCTCTGCCCAGTTAGACTCACGTAGGAGCAGATGTACGCTGCTCTCTGCTCTGTGGATTCTCACAGCCCTTCCCCAACCTGGTGAGAAATCTTAAGTCTGTCAGTTGTGTCAAATGCTTTGAAAATGGAACATCTGTCTCCTCCTTCGAAAGTGCATTTGTAACAAATTCCACAAAACAGCAGTCCCCTGTGCCTGACTTCTGCCATGCACATGGTATCAATATGGCCAGGATTTTTTCCAAGATGCAGATTATATGTTATTTGATGCTTTTAAATAAAAATAATCCTTTATCCATCTTTATACCCATATCTACTAGCTATCTTAAATCCTTTCCGGAAAAAAGGCAAGGTTTAAGTAAATCTAATTGTGATTCGAATTTTAAATTTGAATTTTTAATTTTCCAGTACTTAAATCTATAAATCAGAAGTCCTGATTGGACAGTGGAAAATTAGGTAGCTGTATCTATGAGTCATATTTTTACTCCAGGGGAACAACGAAGTAGACAGTCTGACACCCATATAGGGAGGTATCTAGAGTTGGATGTCCCAACATGCCCATGTTAGCCAAGTACAGACCAGACCTTAAAGGCCAGAAAGACAGGCAAATGTAAATATGTAAAGCAGCAAGATTATGGGAATAGAAAGTGGTTGAATCTACTGGAGTAGATATGTCCATCTAAAAATGTTCCAATTAATTTTTTTCTTTTTTTAGGCGATGGACAGCCAAACAGAACATGTCTACAAGGATCAATTGGCCAATAGCTGCCAGTTTGCAAATTCTGGTCAAGGAAAAACCAAAATCAGAGACCTGAAGGCCTCCACTGGAAACTTTAAATGAAGGTAAAGAGAAAAGCTGCTAAAACTCTAAAAGATAAAAATAAAATAGATGTATGGTTGAGACATAGTAGATGATTTTTTAAGAACTCTTTTAAAAAATCTTTTCCCCCTTTTGATGTTGTATTATATAGGGTGACCACACGAGTATAAAATTATTTCTCTTGCTCTCTTTCCCTTACCATCTCTCTCTTTATTTCTCACGTCCAAAACATCACCATCACATGGGGGTGCGAGGGTCAATCTATGTAAGCAAGGAAATTCACAATCCTTGCTGAACCGCTGCTGTCCTTAATGCGCACCGCGGCATCTGTAAACCTGGCAAAGTAGGTCATCGAAATCTGAAGGGACATATTAACTGTAATGCCTGGTGCATAATAGGGCACATTAAAGGCAAACTTCCAGCCTTAATTCTTAATCTCTCTTCCAGCTTTGGTAGATTTAAAAATCTGATATTCTGAGCACAGCATTATTCTTCCCAGGGCTACAGCTGTGCATTGCTTTCTATCTTGAGAGGAGATGTTTTTGCACAGGTCTAAGGAAATGCAACAAAAGGGAAATGCCACTTTAACAAATTTCAAGGGAGGGGGACGATCACTCTTCTTTTTGCTGCAACAGAATTTTGCTGGAGTAGAAACATTGCATAGTTATCAAGCAGATAAGTAAAAGTGGAATTTTAAATGTAAGAAAACTCCAGTACTTTAATATTTATCTAGCACCATTTATCCCTCAGGAACTCAAAGATCTTTACATATATTAGGCACTCTTCTTATTCCACAGTTCACATTTTGAGCATGCCCAGTTCACTCTCTCATATTTTCTCAACTCTGCTCTGTGAGGTAGGTAAAGACAGTGAGAGAGGGTCAAAATGGAAGGAAGAGACTGTTTTTTGTTTTGTTTATGTGGTGACAGATGACTTTTGCTATGATTAAAAGATGATGAAAGTATACATGTCATGGCCCCCTCCTGTATCTCAGAAACTGTTTTTAGGATTCAGGCCCCTGAACCCTTGTCGGGTTCCCTAAATCCTACCTCAACAACTGGTGACGTGAGCCAGACACCACTCTAACTCCTGTAACTGCTTTAGCGGTGATCAGGACAGACGAGGTGCCTGTTCTCATGGACCTGGCCTTATAGAGAGGAAGAAAGTCAATAAGCAAACAAACAAGAAAAATGACACATACTCTATGCAAAGAATTAGCTAAAGGTCTACATGTTTCCTTAGATTCTATAGTCAGAGAAGGTGACACATGGAGACCAGAATGACACAGAGGAGCTTACTATGGAAAGATTTCAAGGAAAGGACATTCCATGTACTGGAAACAGCTAGTGGAAAGGGCCTAAGGTGAGTGGTTTAGCTTACTATGGCTGCTGTAACCAGTTGCTACAAAGTTAGTGGCTTAAAACAACACACGTTTATTATATTATAGTTCTGGAGGGCAGCAGTTCAAAATTGCGTTTCATGGGCTAAAATTAAGGAGTCAGTAAGGCTGCTTTCCTTCCAACGCTATGGGACAGAATTTGTTTGTTTGCCTTTGCTGGGTTCCAGAGGCCACCTGCATTCTTGGGCTCATGGCCCCTTCCTCCATCTTCAAAGCTGCAGTATAGCATCTTCAGATCTCTCTCTGAATCTGATTCTCCTGCCTCCCTCTTTAATTTAGGAGAACACTTGTGATTACATATTTGGCCTGCCCAGATAATCCAGAATAATCTCCCATGTAAGAGCCTTAACTTAATCACGCCTACAAAGCCTTTTCTGCCATGTAAGATAACATACTCACAGGTTCTGGGGATTAGGGTGTGGCTCCTGTTTCAGGAGCCATTATTTTGCCTCCCATGGTGGCAATGAGCCTTTCTGTTTGAGTGACAGAAAGAACCAGTATGGTAGGAATGTAGGAGTGAAATAAAAAATGATGGGGTGAGGCCCAGTTCTGGTTTCCCAGTGGCAGCAATAAATGCCATCGCCACCATCACACCATTTACGGTTCAGTGGGACTTCCCCAGACTTCTGATACTGGCATGGGACAGGGAGGACTTAAGGACTTCGAGATTTCTGACCTCCCTGGATTAATAGTAAACTGGTATTGCAATTCCTTAGCCTAACATTCTAGTTGTAAATACAATAAAATTGTAGCATTTATTATGAACTATTTTGTATTTTGATTCATAAAATCATACAATTTCAGATCTGAAGAAAATTTAAAAACTTACCTAGTTGGGTTTGTGATTTTTACAAAAAGGACATTGAGACAAAGAGAAGTTGAACGTCTTTACTCAGAAGATGGGCCTAAGACCAGAACCTGACTGTGCAGTGTCCTCATCCATTTCCCGCATGCATTATTATATTTTAGACTTGTGCTAACCTTTCCCAGTTACAACTGCCTCTGTGTGGGCACAGGTTGTTATGCTGGTCTGGTTGTTCCACAGATCAAGCATGCATCGCTTTGCTTGCACAGAAGAGTAGGTGGTAAATAATACTTGTTGATTGAAGGGTTGATTTAATCTATTGCCCTTTCTTATCCCCTAGAACAGATACAGTGAAATATCTGTAGAAGTAGAAACCTCCTGACTTAGAGGATGCTTGAAGGTGTGTAACATTTTTATCAATTGCATAAAATTCTAAATGACTATCATTCCATTTGGGCAAATAAATCATTTGTGAATTTACTTGAAACTTTCCTAATAACACTCAAGTGAGGGTTCTATCTAACACTTGCCACCCAAATGTTATCCATTTGGAATCTACAGCTATTCAGATTAATTTATTTTGCAGTTTCTTTTACCTTTACAATAGATTTTTTTACATAAATGTTTTCGTATTTCAGAGAAGTTTGAGACTTTCCAATCCTGCCTATCAACCTGCCCGGCCCCCACATTTGACCTGTAGCAAAGGATATGTAGATAAGACAGTTAGCAAGGGAAACTCAAAACATTGTGAAAGGAAGGAAATCACCTCAATGATTAATAGAAATTTGGTTATATAGATTAGAAAGGAGATTGACCTGGGTGGGTAAATTTTACACTTTAGTTTTTGGCTCTGGGCTTTGTAGATAATGTAATAACTACCAGCAACTTCCAACTTGCTCCTAAAAATAATCTATTGAAGTAACTTCTGAAAAATGCAGGAAATGGTGAGACCAATTAATCCACATAAAGAGGAACAAAAACGTTTCTTACAGCCTGTCCTGGGTAAGAAAGCTGGTTGAGGCAGGTCTCAGAGGCAGAGCTGGGTACGTCTTTTGGGTGTGGTTCAAGCCTGTAAAGTTCAGGGAGGAAAGTTTGCTAATCTCTGGGCAGGTGGGTCAAGACTGATCTACATCCTGGACTTTGCGTGTCACTGCCCCTGAACTTTTTTCTACATCCCTATGGCAGAAATTAAAATATGTCTATATCCTTCTTTAAACTGTATAAGATAGTTATCGCTTTACACTGTTAATGTGTATCTTACCAAATGTAATTTATAATCTTGCATGTGCTGTGTAAATCAGTATATTGAAACAAAAGCAAACCGTGGGGTGTTTGTATAGAGGGCCAGCTCCCAGAACATTCAGTTGATTCATTTCACTTCAGTGAGGAGTTAAGAGAAAAATAAATATAAGGAGCATTTTTTATGCTAATTATATGGCTTGTTGCATTGTTAAAAGGAATGTGAAAACGTGTTTCCAACATACTTTAATTCTAGGTTTAAAAAGTTTTAGAACATATAAATCTGTATTTCAGGTATTTAAAAAAAGTAGTTTATAAGAATTGCTATATTGCAATGATGTATTTTCTGTGGAAACTGCATCATATCATTTTAATTTATTTAAAACAAGAGCTTGTAGCATGCTGAGTATGGCTTAACATTATAAAACGTGGTCCCAGAGCTTCGGAACCTCCATGCACACAAATGCTCTGAACAGGTTAAAATCCAAGAACTCTTTACTGCTCATTACACATAATCTTAGCCAAGAGGCAGAGAAGTGATTATTTACTGCTCATTTCTTGAAGCCTCAGGGCTGTGTTTTAGCAGAGACCCATAAGAATCGGCCTTTGCACTCAAGTAATCGAAGATCAGGTTTGTGGCCTACAAACTAGTATATGATCATGTATGAAATTACATGATGAAAATAAATCTATAGTGTTGAACTGGGGGTGAAAAATGGTTTGAAAGGGTATTATAATGTGGATTGATGAGAAAGAGACGAGCATGGAGCTGGAGAAGATACTCAGCAGTGACCATGATGACATAATATTTCACTGAGTGCCTTCTGCATGCCAGCTACAAGGCCAAGTCCTTCATGAATGTGATCTTCAACACTTACACTGACTCTGCAAGGAATCGTTAGCCCCACTTTAAAGATGAAACAACCGAGGCTCGAAAATGTCACACAGGTAGCTAATGACAGAGCTGGGATTCAAACACAGACCCAGCTGGCACTAAAGACTACATTTTCTACCATAAAAGAGCATAAGCACAGGAAAAAGAAGGTTATGATGAGGTGGCTTGATGGGTGGATACATTAGGCATAAGAACGGGCAGTGAATTTGGACGGGCACATGCAGCTAAACTGTGGAGGAATTTGCCAGGATGAAATGCTTAGACAGACAGTCTCCTCGATGGAATAGGGAACAACTGGGAGTTCTTGGCTAAATCTCTAATTCTGGTAAATATCATATGTTCTGTGTAGATGTCTGACTCAGCTTTCTGTCCCCCAGAAAGACAAATATAAACTCTTTTAGCCTGGTGCATGGCCTGGTATTTAGGATGTGCTTAATAATTGTCAAATTTCCTTTCTTTCTGAGCGCTCTGGACTCCTGCTTTCTTGCCTCCCTTTAGAAGTGTCTGCAGAGCAAGTAGGTCAGTGGTCTGGCTTTTCTCCTCACCAGACACAACAACTCAAACCTCAGAGGTTTCTGCTTTCGCTGCATGCTTATCGAGAGCAACAGATGAAGCTTGAGCCAAAGGACCTTTGCCGCTGCAACATGGACAGATGAATCTTAGGTAAAGCAATGTCTTTCAGCAACGAATGGGAAACTTAAACCTACGTTTGGAAATGGGACAAAACTATTCCAAGAAATACATCAGTAAGTAAGTGTTTTAAGGACTTGAGGTGAGGAAAGGATGAACTAAAGGGAACAGAACTATTACAAAATAGTGGAAGAAACAACTGGAAAAGGGAATAGATAACTTGAGACTATGGGAAAAACAAAGACATGGTTAACGCGTGCATAAAGAGGTGAATAAACATACGTGAGGCCTGGCCCTCATGTCGAATAGTTTGGGAGTGCTATTTTAGGAGTAGAGTAAGAAATGTAAAAGGTGATAACCAGCAGCTAGGCATTCATGCAAGCACCAGTACTGAGAACCAGCAACCGGTTTCAGATGACATTTTAAAAGGTATCTTTCTCTTTTTTCCATCCAGAGCAATTCATCTTAGATAATCAAAGGCAGTTAACCTTAATTTATGCCAAAGATAAATGCAAAATTAGCACCAAGAAGAAATTGCCGGGGGAAATTAGGAGGCCGTGGAGTTGATTGATTATGTCAAGCAATAATTAGTTGATCTAACTTTGTACTCTGTCTAAATAGTTTAATATTAGGCAAAATTTACCATTATTCTCGATTCCTATTTTGTAATATGTAGAGTAACTATATTCTTCATAAAGAGAAAATCTGAATGCGATGAGAGGAGAGGAGATGTGTCCAGAAATTGCGGGAGAGATTGGCATAAAGGTGCAAAGTAAGCAAACCAGCAGCATCTTTCCTGGAGAATGTATTTTTCCTCTCTTTACCACCTCCTTGCTCTCAGTGTGGCAATGCCTCTGTCCTTGCTAATTTCCTTTCCTTCACTTCTTCCCTTCAGTTTTTTAATCTGGCAACTAATGACTATACCCTTCAAAGCATCATTTTACAGACAAAAGTACTGGTCCCTGAAGGTTCGAGTGTTCCTGTCACTCAGGCAGTTGATACAGATCCTCATGCAGATACTTGTCCTAGTTGACTGATTCTCTCCAGTGTTCCTCTTAATCTACGGCAAGTTCTGCCTAATCTGTGGTCTGCTCTCCCCATCTCTTCTCTCCTGTTCCCACGGGTGCATGTGTGTACGGGGAGATGAAACCAAAGGATATAGATGGTTAAAAGAAGTTATTGTTGGGATTTTCATGAAATACTGAACTAAGTTTATATAATAAGTTTTCATTCATTGATCAGGAACTAAAAATCAAATGAGATAATTCTGTTTGTTTCATTAAATTTATCCTACTCAAAAAAAGAAATTCACTAAAACCTGCATTTCTCATCTTTAAGCTTGGATTATTACAGTGGATATGACATCAGACCAGTTTTTTCTCGTTATCTTCTAGTGATCAGCTACAATCACCTTTGCTTGAACTTTGTTAAACCTGCCTGGAGCAGGTGGCGAGATTCTGGGATTGAGAGGCAGGTGGAAGGGTGGGGAGGGGAGTAAATCAAGGGTCAATTGCCGTGTTCTGTCTGGGGTAATTGAGACTGAGTTTGGAGGCCATGTCTGCAGTCCCTGGCTGTCCTAAGTGTGCTGCCAAAGCATCTGAATGCATTGCTTTCAGGGCAAAGAAAATGAGGCGTTCTGGAGGAGCCCTACTATTTTTCAGATTGAGCAAATCCCAAACAGGTGCAGACCTAATCCAGGGCCTTGGGAGGAGCTGCGGGGAGCCAGCTGCGGGTGCTGGCATGCTTCCAGAGCAAAGCAGGAAGCAAAGAGACTTCTGCGGGAAGGAGCAAGCCCAACAGCCAGAAGTGTAGCATTTTCATACCAAAAACATGTTGGCACAGAGACAGTGAAATGCACATCCTGGTTTTTGATGTCTCCCTGCCACCCTGCTATGAAATGCACTGGTACCTGGAAAGCCAAGCGCAAGGAGAATGAGATATATAGGGTCTGCGGATCACCCAGGGATGACACTGAATATAAAAGCTGGAGACTCGGTGTTTCTAAAGGATTTATATTTGTTTCTAATTTCCCTTTTCTTCTTTTAAATAATCTAAATCCAGACACTGGGATAAGTAACGGAACTGGGTCGCATGCCCTTGCCATGGAAGGCTGGCAAAATCCTGTAGGGACGAGGGACAGCAATGTGCACAGAGAAGCCAGACCTGCTCCTGTACCTTGTCGTTTGTGCTCCATTGATGAGGCTGTAAATGACAGATCTGAGCATGCTAATGGAAAAGAAAAGAGTAAAGGGAAGAAAGTAGAAGAAAAGAGAAGGGGAGAGAGAATAAGACATGATGGGAGTGGGGAGAAGCGAGGAGAACACAAGAGGAAAGTAAGGCAGGGATGCGTACATAAGACTCTGACTTTCAAAATAAGTTTCAGTCCACAGCTTTGGCGTGAATGGGCTTGGTGGCTGAGTGCTGAATCACACAGGTAGGTGGGTGCAGGGCTGAACCACTCTGGAGGGTCTAGGTGTGGTTGGGGGAGTGAGGAAGGGTCGGGAGAACCAGGAGTTTTTGTTGCATGGTGCCCCAGACAGGGCTGACTCCAGGGCTGACCCCTTACTGGATGAGAGCTAGACACACAGGCATTTCTAAACACAAAAAGAAAAATGAGAAGTGGGTGAATTGTAGTCTGAACTAAGCTGAACTACTCTCAAAATAGACAAGTAGCTGAGAGGTGAAAGGTTAATTTTTTGGCCCCTAAACCCTCAAGCAAAGCTTCAGAGAGAGATCCTATGGTCTTTGTTAGTTACTAAATGAATGAATGGCCTATAGTCACCACCTCCTGGGTTGCAGACACCAAAGCCTATTTATTGATCAGTGTTGAACAATATTTGGCAATCAAGATAGTGTCTATATATTCCCTGGCTTGGGGGGCCTGGAAGTCTGAGTATTTTTAGTAGGGCTAATATTTATTTTGTAGACGGTAACTAATGCTTAACTCACAAAAACCCCACTCTCCCTCTTCTAGAGCCCAGTACCTCTCTTTAAATAGCTAACCCTTCAAGCTTACTGAGTATCAGTTACTGATTTGTTGAAGTTAAGTACAACGTGTTTATTTGGAAAGGAGGATACTTGAACGTGCACTTAAATTGCTTTGACTTCCAACTGCAACAAAACATGCCTTGGCTACTCTGGCTGGGGGGATGATACATGATACCAGGGTCACCATCATTTAACTCCAGTGCCGCTGGGAGGCTGACTGCGGAGAAAGAAATAAGGAGAGGAGGAAAAAAATGGAAAAGGAAAAAAAAAGAGCCAAAAGAAAGATCAAATGTGAAAGAATCGATGTGGTGGGGGAGGGGCAGCGACACCAGTCATTGGGTGGTGTGATGGTTAATGGCATCGGGACTGCGGGTACCTTCCCCGAGTGTAAGCTGGAGAGCATTGTGTCACCTCTGGAGCCATAATTACAAAGCCGCATCTCTACAAGGGCAAATTTTGAACCGAAGGAAAAGCCCTCCCCAGGGAAGGCTGAGCCCATGTTAGGGGCAGATAGTGCAAACAAGCACCAAGGCCCACCCCCATGGCGCGAATAAGGGGGAAAGAGATCGTATTTTAAAGGTCCATTAACAAAGAACTTTACCCAAGGAGGAACTGTTAATAAGTAATGAAACAAAGTGCCTGTTATGGAGATTAAATGCCCCTGTGTTGAGGTACAAAGTTCAGACTGCAAAGTGCAGCTGTCACCCTGTCTATAACCCCATGGCAGCCTTAGAACCCCTGGTTCAAAGTATGTCTTGCTGCCTTCCTGTTCCTCGGCTGCCCAGCGCAAGGTCCAGCCAGGGTGCAGAGTTCAGCGTCTGAGGCTCTGCTGACTGCCTTCTTTGTTTAGCTTGGGCGAGCTTTAGATAAGCCACGGGCTGCTTATTTAAGGCGATTATTACAAACAACTGACAGATTATTTTCCCAGATTCTTACACTTATTCTTTATACGCAAGCTTAAACGGTACCGAACCATAATTTCTTGAGGATTTGTGTGTGTACGAAAGCAATCAAGATAAGGATGTGTGAAAGAAGAGGTCAGAAATCTATTTCTAAGAAATAACTATGCTCCAAGCAGACACACAAAACAAAGTTCCTTTGAAGTAAAGGCTTGTGAGGGCAATTTCAAGATGGGTCAAAGAATTCACTCTTTTAACTATCGAAGATCAAATACATACTAGATTTATCCTTTAAAACTGAGCAAACCCTTTCCTTGTGTGTCAGTAGATCGGTGTTAATTCATCTCTGGATACAGCCCTCCTCTAATTGTTCTTTTTGTCTATCTACTAAAGACTCAGAGGGAAACTCCCTTTCTCAAATAGTTTCTATTGTTTGATCTAATTCTAACAAAAGCCTTGGGAAGGTGACAAAACAGTAATTAGTATCCCCATTATACAGATGAGGAAACTGAGACTCAGAGAGATTAGCAATTGGCCCAGGGTCACAGAGTTAATCTATTGTGAAACTGAGATCACAATCCATCTCTCTGTAGCCTTTCCTCTCAGCACTTTTTCATAAGTCCACTGCTGCCTCTTATGTCCTGACACCAATTTTATTTAAATGGCCATAGTTCTTTTTCATTTCTCACTTTTATGGAAGTGAGCAGAGTCGAAATAAAACACAGGAGGCAGGCAGTTTGGGAAATGTGATTTGAAAGAACACTTCAGGTAAGGGTTTAGGGAAACAAGGCCTGACTTCATGTTGGCCTAGTGCCAGGCACTTGTGATTCATGCTCCTTCTCCCAGCCACAAGTGCCAAGAGGGCAGGATTTTAGACTAGTTACCCAGTGGGTCGGTTGGGGTGCTGCTCCTTCTAGCGATAGCATGGATTAATGTTTTACTTCAGGAGGGAGCGTAGCTCATTGTGATACAAAAGTGCCCCACAGGCTTAGAATTTAGGATATTACTTGCTTTTGATGCATAAAATCAAGCTAAGATTTCCTGTTCCCCATATTTTCTTTGCATTGGAATAGAGTTTAAAAACTATCAGCAGGTTTGATTCCTTTGGCAGTTATGTATCAAGTCCTGCAATGTTCCAGATATTTACTGAAATAATTATTTGTAGACGTTTACCTATATAAATATTATCGTGGTTATTCACTGAGCCCACACTGTATGCTATGAAGAGGCATAAATTAAAATTCAGATACATCCCATTCCTAGTCCTCAAAGACCTTGAACTATATAGTAGGAAGAAAAAGGCAAGAATGTGCACAACAGGTGACAACAGAGAGATATAATAAGCAAAACACCAAGGGGCAGGAAAAAGCAGTGAGGGTAAGGATCGGATCAAACTCTAAGGTGAAAACTAAGAAGCTCCAAGGAAAGTATGGACTTTTCGTAATAATAATGTGTCATTGTTGGTTCATTACTTATAACAAATATGCCATTCTAATGTAAGATGTCAGGGGAAACTGGATGTACTCTTTACCATATTCATAATTTTTCCGTAAGTCTCAATCTATCATAAATTAAAGTGTTATTTTAAAAAAGAATGAATGCATGGCAAAAGTCTAATGAGGTAAGCTATTTGTTGACCTCTTTCCTTCTTTCTAATTCCTCAATATCTCTAGCCTTAGTATGTATTAGCAACTCAATGATAATACATAAAGTATTATCTGTCATATATATATGTAGGTGTATGTACTTATACATATGTAAGAAAAGTAATTGATATATGAAAGAATATGTATATAAAAATTCTTTCATTTATCAATTATATATGTGTGTACATATATATAAAAGATAATGCTTTATGTATTATCATTGAGTCATTATCTATATAGGTGTATGTTTGGGGATTACTAAAGAACCAAAAGCCTTTGATACCTAAAGGAATAAATTTCTACTGATGAGGATTTAAGTCATTGTCATATCTGAATGTGGACTATAACTTATGGCCAGAGTAGAAACTTCCCCTAAATGCTCCAATCATAAAATCAGCCCTGATTGCTATTAAAACATAAATAGAAGAAAAAAGACACATGGAAATAGCTGATTTTGTAGAAGGTGATAATATCACTTCCCATATGGTCACAATGGGCATGAAGCGTTGAAGAATAAATAAACATTAACAAATTCAAAGATTTCCTCCCATCTCACCCTATAGAAATGTTCAGGTTCCAAAGTAAAGACTATTGCAATTAATTCAAAAAATATTCTTGTGATCCTCTCAAATGCTCCAATTTGTACATCACTTTCACTTTTATTAATTTCATGTTATTAATTACTCCCCATGATCACCTCAAGGGGTGCATTGTTCTTTTCCTGTTTTTTCCAAGGTGAAGAAATTTTGGCTGAAAGAGGCTCGCTGACTTTCCAGAGGTTATCTAGGGATTCATTAACAGAATAAAAATTAGGCTCCAGATAATGTCACTAAGCCATTGCTATCCTCTGCATCTTCCTGCTTCCCTCAGTCCAAAGAGGTTCTAAATAAGGAGATAACATAATTAAATAACTTACAGAAAATGAAAATGAATCAAATCTGGAGGAAAAAAATATAAAGATAAATTAATCAGACAAAGTGAAATAGCTAAGGAATGCATGGTGTTCGGGAGACAACAAATTAGATTACCATTTGTAAGTAATAAGATAGGGCAATAAGAAAGGCCAGGGATACTCTGGTCTGTACTCAAAGAGCCACAGGATAACAGGAAGACAAAGTGAGGTTGCTAATAGTACAATGCCCTGAGACCACGTCTATTCTGCGGGGGGCCACGTCTATTCACTTTGGGGTCTGTGAACTCCAAACCCATAGACTTTTTGAAAGAACTCTGGGCAGCAACATATGCAGCTAAAATGAGAAAAGTACTCAGACTGTTTCTCTCACCATCCAACAAGTTCTAAAGGGAAAGTTAAGCCAGAAAGAATTGACTTAGCTAGCTGAGTAAGTTAGGAGGGAGGTCTATGTAGACATGTTTTATTTCAATTTTTGTTGCCCTCAGTTAGTGATACGGATGCCTCTGTTTGGAAGGGGACAGCCCTACACATATGTGGAACAGTGCCTTACCGCCTACGTACTGTGAACCCCCAATCTCTGTCCTATGACCCTACCATGCTTCTGTCATTTCCCCTCTGTGGCCTGATATCCTCAACACGAGAGAAAGATAGCCCTGGAGATAAAGACATTCACTACAGAAGGTGGACTTTCCAAAAAGCCATAGGTAAAATGTCTGTGCACTGTTGGAACAGAAGACTCTCTAGCACTCTTCTTGAGAACATTTTCACAGGTGTGTTTATGAACTGAACCCTCTGACATCATGAAATTCATCGAAGAGTACCTGGGCTGAAGGGAAGGCATTTGCCTTATTCCTGGGTGATCAAAGATTGTCTTCTTCCTGTCAATATTTTTTTCCATCTGAAATGGCTGCTGAGTGGAGACAAGGGAAGTTTGTGTTGTTCAGGGAAGGAAAATTGAAAAAGAAACTAACTTTGCCTACTTTACTCTGCCTTAACCCTGATGAGTAGGTAGGCGAGGGCAATGTTTTGATGCTTCCATCCTTTACTGTTAACATGATCTGCCATAAAAGTTGATTCCTGTTGAGGAGAATGACTCAGCCCCTAATCTGCCATAAACAACATGATGAATTTGTCCATGGAATTAACATTCTAAATGGATGGATCCATGTTTTCTTCTGCCTGTAGCACTGTTGGATTAACACTTACCACTTGGAAAAAATAATTTAATCAGTCAAAGGAATGGTTTCGAAAAGAAAAAACAGGAATTGCCATGACTTAAGATAGTTTCGGTTCAACCAAAAAGGAGACCAAGGAAATGACAGCAGATGTTTGAGGCTGAATTGAATGGTTAAGTCTTGACAAGTGTGTTTTGACCCCAGCAAGGATATGGGGAAGGAGAGTTTTAAAGAAAATTTGGAGTTAAGGTGTTTAGAGAGAGAGGTAGAGCTTCTGAGATGAAGAAAGGAATGAAGAATTTGTCAAAGCAGAAGGCTAGATGAGCTGCCTTGGGAAGGAAACCATCTGCTTCTTTCTTTGTTCTTTGCTCTGGGCCTGAAATAAGGCAGAAACCTATCCCTCAAAGAATGCGAATGTAGATCTTTCATGTTTCTATTACATTTTTTGTCCTTTATTGGCCTATCCAGTCAAATGCTTACAAAAATCCACTCCTGCATTGTATAACTGAAGATTTAAGAGCAATGATGTCTGGAAGCCAAGAACTCATGTTTTTTTTTCTCATTTAAGACATGAAATCACCCAGTAAAAAAGAATTACATCTATCATATGGAGAAAAGTATAGAATGCTTATGTTTATTATTCAAATTCTACTATTTCCTAATTTTTAAATTTTAATTGACATTGTTGACATGATTTGACATGACCACAAAGCAGGACTAAGTATACTCAACTAATATTTTGCTTAATATTAGTACTTATGACCACAGTGGCTGTAATAGCACATTGCCTAATATTTAGTCAAGAGTTGAAGAAACTCTCTGCAACTTCAGAACAGGAATTCCTTAAAGCTTTTTTAGAGGACTATTACCAGGCACAAATGTCAAGTCCAGGAACAAAGGGACTAACCCAACTTTACCACAAAGAATTTGACTGGCTTTACCTCCTGAACCCAGGACTTCTTCCAGCACCTCAGATGTGGCACAAAGCATGAGGGGTGTTTCTAATAATACAGATTAGCTGAAAGCCAGAAGAGGCAGGGCGGCCATTTCTCTCACTGCTTGGAAGATTTTCACAAATAGCTCCCATTGGTACTAAGGAGAACTAAATAAATTAATCCATCAGTTCAAGAGAGAGCCCAGACTGGGGAGCTAAAGAATAAAGAAGCCCACCTGCCGTGTGTGCTCAGAACTCAGAGTGCAAGTGCCGTCAGAATAAGGCTGGACACATTTTCAAAACGTGTTGTAATCCATTCGCAATAGCTATCGATAGCCTTATACAACCGATGTGTACAGCTTATTTCTTAATTAGTAGCTAAAATGTTGCAGAAATGCCCTAGTGAATATAGTTACCAAAATAAATTTGGAGCATTAACTGCATCCTGTTCATTGAAAGAATGTAGTGAATTGTAAGGGGCAAAGGCAAGATGACATTTGTGGGAAAGTGAGTAAGTATTCAAAGAAGAGGGAGGATATCTAGACCTGCCCAGTACGGCAGCCACCAGCCCCATGTAGCAATGTAAATGTAAATTAATTAAATTAAATGACATTTAAAATCCAGGTCCTCAGTCACACTAGTACATTCCAGGTGCTCAATAGTCACATGTGGCTAGTAGCTGCTCTCTAGGAGACTGCAGATAGAGAGCGTGTCCAGTAACCCTCAAAGTTCTATTGCACCGTGCAGATCTGGACGCTCTTGCCCCTGTCCTTACCTCCACCCTACCACATATGTAATTTTCAAATTCTGCCAGTGCAATTTCAAGATTCAGAATGGGTCTAGAAGAAACAAGAAAAAAAAAAAAAAGAGTCGAAAACCTAGGACAAGGTTGTGGCCACTATCAAGGGGCTACACAGCTAGTGAGTTGATGACGATGGGGACCCTAAATTTTTCTGTGCATATGAGAAGCTCTGAGTTGACCCCAAGGCTATCTAGGTAAAGTTATCTTCCTTCAGGTTGTGGCCATGTGTTCATATGGTCTGTCTACATCTGATGTCAGCTCCTGGCTGCTCCTCTAACTACATAGCCAGCGAGCACAGTGAGATGAAGTTCTTTGTGGTTCATGCCCATACCTTGCCCAAGTTCACCCATATCACCGTGGTTCCCTTATTTATGTGAATATTATAGGTCAAAGTTAGGGTTCAGGGTCTAGAAGCAGGACATGAGCCTTCAGAAAAAAAAAAACCTCAGAATTCCTGGGACAATAATATATGCATGAGTATGTAAAAATGATATTACATGGTCGGCAGACACAGGGGACTCCATTTCATGAAATACGCTTAGTTGCCAAAACCATATTTAGTCCAAATCATTTTTTCGCAACCATGTGGTTTTTCAAATCATCTTTATGGGAGTATAAATAATTTTTAAAAACCAGTCGAACATTCCGTCTTTTGAACTTCCCCCTGCTGTAGCTAAAGTGCCTGATCCAACCTTTGATACAGAACTTGAGCCAGGGTCACAGCAGGGACTGCACCTTCCGTTTACAAAAACATCTGCAGAGAGGAGTGGCAGGGTGCAGTCAATTCTAACTGAAAGCAGCTATTTCTAAAGAGAAGGGACTGAGAATTAATTTTAAAATAAGCACAAGTTATTACTGCAATGCTTTGCTTATTTTTGAGTTACGGATGCTCAATAATATATGTGATTGATAATATAATCATTCGGATAAATCAGAGCACTCTACTTAGATGGGGCTGCTCTCCAGGAATAATGATTTTCTAACAGGTTGTCTGAGAGGAGGTTAGTGTGGTGAGGTGCTGTGTCCCATCTTCACTTCTGTTTCTGATGACCAGGCAAAGATGACATAGTAAGAGAACTATGAACAACATTGACAATAGGGCCTGAAGAAAATTCTTATATGCTTGTCTTGCTCCTATTTTTGCAACAAAAACAGACAAATAAACTGAACATGTGGGATGTATGTGGACTAGGTAGAGGAAAGCCAGGACTTTCTTCAGACACAGGTGCTGCATTCGTATGAGTTAATCCTAAAGTTCTCTGTAATGTGGCAAGAGTAGTTTTGAGTTTCAATCCAGTGACTGCCGTTTAAACTGCAGAGTTGATGCACAAACGATCCGTAACACATTTTGGCATATTAAATCATCTTCACAGTTCTAATACACCGTGAAACTCAATTTACATATAACGTAGGCACAGAAGATGAAAAGCTGAGAACAGACTCCTGTTTCAAAAGGCATCAGGCACACTACTTTATTTTCTTGAAGCGCCACTAACTTCTATAAATCCATCGCTGGAAAAGGTTATTAAACTGCCAGGCCCTTCTTCTTTCTTCTCAATCCTTACTTCCCCTCCTCCGCTCACATGCCATATGGAAACTCTTCTCTCTCCCCCCTCCGACTATTTTTTTTTTTTCCTTTTTATTCCACAACTCCTTTCCTTTGAGCTGAATCCCTCAAAATCACGGACCACAACAAACAGAATTCTCCTCTTTCTGTTTAAACTTGATATGCATTTGGATTTTTATTTATTTTTATTTATTTACTTTTGCTTATGGCAGCTGTAACACAGTAATAGAAGATGCAATGGATAAGGAAGGAGACAGCTTCATCAAATTCTAGAGCTGACCTTGTATACCTAGATGACAATACAATGCCAGGGTGTAACCGGCAGGTATGATTACATAGGCGTCCCTATATAATAATACTGATGTCTGTTGTCAGTATAGACAATAAACTCTCAACCTCCTATCCAGTTATCATTAGCTATGTGGTGTACAGCCAAAGACATCACAGTATAGACAGAGTGCAAAAATTGGCTTTCACCACCCCTCAGAATATATAATTTCTTTCAATTAGGTCAGTAAATACTAAAATATTACTTAATCATATCTCTTCGAAAAATAATGAGAATGTTTTATGTTCTATTAAGATTAAAATCAATGCCCTTAACTATCATTGTCAGTTGCTTGGCACTGGATAAAAAAGGCACTGTGTCTGCCAAAGTTTTCCTTTCCTCCAGGGTCCTTAGATGAAGGTTTCTCAACTTTGGCACTATTGGCATTTTAGGGCAAATCATTCTTTGTTTTGGAGGGTTGTCTTGTGCCCTCTGGGATAGTTAGCAGCATCCTTGGCCTTTACCCACTTAGATGATAGTAGCATCTGCCCTAGTTATGACCGTCAAAAATATTTCCAGACATTGCAAATATCTCTTGGGTGGGGGGTGGCAGGAAATCAATTCCAGTTGAGAGCTGCAGTCCTAGACCCCAAGACATGGATCTTTCATCTCCCGTTTCTTTTTTTCTCCTCTTCTTTCATGCTCCAAGTGCATTCTTGCCCTTAGTAATATCTGCCTGTTCCCACCCAATCACAGGCCCCCCCCCAACACCTTCTCCCTCCTGAAACTGATTCTGTCTTAGTTTCATGATAATATCTTTGCAATGCCTATGTAAACCATAATAAATTCCCTTGAGCCTCAAGGGAATAGTAGGAAAACCTGAAGCAATGGAGAAAAAAAAAGTAGCTAGAAAGTATAAGGAATGTATATTTAGCTATCTGGCTCTCTGTACTGGGGAGTCAAGTTAACATTGACTGCTATGGCTTTGGATTGACAATTTGAATGTAATATTATGGGTTTAGCTTGAAACTTCCCTGAAGAATACAGGACTTGGGCTTACATCCCACAAAACTTTTCTTTTTTTAAAAGTTTACACCTCTTATTGATTTCCTATGCAAATTATTCACCATGCATTTTCCATAACCTTTAAAAATTCTCTAAACCCTCTAAGTTCCACCCTGCTTGGCCTATATACTTTCAGCAGGTAGCCACATCTCTGACTTCGACCTACGGAAATTGATGAGAAGATGCAAGCCATCTTGACATGAACTTTCTTTTCTTTCTCCTTTCTTCCTTAAAACATCTCCATTCCCCACACCCTCAGCTACACTGATCACTTTTCAATTTCTTCCCTCAGCTACTTTTTATTATTACCTTTCATTTGAGTGGGCGAGACAGTCCACCTTCTCAAAACCAGCCCCTTGAACTATGTCACGACCTTGAGCCTCTTATTATGTACTTTCTTGGCTTCTTCAATATTTTACTTTTTATTGGCACTTTTTTCTCTGTCTAAAAATATCACTGCCCACTCTGCTTTTTTCCCTGCCTTAACCTCAAGCTTCTCTCCTATAATCTTTCATTCTTTGTTCTGTACTTTCCTCTTTCTTTCTCATTTTATCCCAACAGACTTCTCAAAAGCGTAACATATACTCCTCACTTCAGCCCTATACTTCCCACTCCTCAAACCCCTTGCAGGCTTGTTTCCATCTTCACAAATCTGTGGAACCCGCTTTAGCTGTCTAACAGTGACACTCTCCAATCTCCTGGATTTTTGGATCTTGACTTTTGCGGATTTGACACGATGGTCACTCCCTGGATTTTCAGATGTTCTTAGCTCGCGTGCTCCTGCATCCTCCTGATTTTCTATCTGTTACCTTTGCTGCTGCTTTCCCTGCTGTCACCTCCAAGTACTCTCTAGGCAGATGTCTGCCTTTCTGTCTAATATGTCCAGTCCGCAATAGCACTCCTATGCAGAGACTCCAAGGCTGCTGTAGAAAGAGATTTCGTGACTCTCTTTTAACTCAGAAGTGGCACCCATTCTCCTCTGGGAAATTCCTCTTTCTATGATTCTCTTTTCATAGTAGGACAACATCTTCAATCACCTTGAGTGGAAACATTGGAACTTAGAGACCTATTTGGCCCAGACAACAGGGCTATCATTTCATGATCCCACCAGGCCCTTCGTTATAAATACTGATGCCAATCTAGAAGGAAGCAGAAGACAGGAGAGGGCATAAGAGCAGAAATTTCTGCCAGCACATGCCTATTATATAGACATAATGGTGTGCATTTGGGGAGAGGGGATGGGAGATAGGGGAGAAACTGGAAAATCATAAATGACATCTAAAACTTAGAAGCAAAAAGTAACTATATATGTAATATTTCAAAATTTATAAATTAATAAAAAATCATCTAAAAAATTGAAATTAGTTCTGGGGAAAAGAAAATGGAAGGATATGGGGGAGTCTTGTTTAATTGTAGTAAATGTTTAGAATTGGTTAGTTCTTTAAACTATGCATGTAGATAAAACCCACCTGTATGTGTAATAAACAATACCATCAACATCAATCGTTAACCATGAGAAATAGAGAACAATGCAGAATACAACAAGGAAAGCTTCCTGTGATGTGGAAGCTTTCTGCGCTACATGGAGGAGTCTGAAAAGGGAGGGAGGAAAGAACAAATGAGATGAGATGCCAGCTTGGTGCTAATTTTCTGGCTCAATTCTTAAATTTGAAACCCACGGGAGCAAGTACAGACCATTAGAAGGCTTGGAAACCTTAATGTTAAGGGAAAACGTGTTCCATTTTTCACTGGTAACTTTGAGCGACTCCCTTCAACCCCAGCAGTCACAGCAGAGTATAAATGGTGCATGAGGCAGAGTACAGGGCCTCCCCGTCAGTTGTTGTGATTGTTTGTAGGATGAAGGAGAAAAGTACTACCCTGAGACCCCTTCTCTAGATTTCATACTTTAAAGGACTCTATATTGGTCTTTCTTTTTTCAGATCCTGTCCTACAGGACTAAAAGTCCATAGGACCAAAGGACCTTGCCCATCCAGAGCTCAACTCTCCCTCCTGCCATCTAGACCATGCTCTGGATCCCTGGGATCCTGGAAATTCTGGCAAGATTGCCTCAGCCTACATCCAGACTTTGTGTGTCTCTTCCTGGGTCTAGTTGCTGGAAGATAAGTCATACCACTAGTGTATGAACCCCTAGGTCTGAGGTGGGGCCAAGTGGTCATTTGTGTATGTGTATGGGGGGATTAGTATGCGGTAGACATGGGACCTTAAGTATGTGGGCTGGGATTTTCACACAGGTGTGCTTAAGGCTATGGGGAAAGGAGCCAGTGGTGGGAAGAGAATAGAGAGTGGGGCCCATAAACTGGGGCTTGCTTTTTCTATGTCGACCAACACTTTTCCATGTAGAAACTATAAGTAATCTTAACTTCTAAATTCAAATGACCTACGTCAGTATAAAAGAATATTTGTCAAGGTAAAAGTACAGAATATATTTTATAATATAATATGCAAATATTTAGAATTATGAAATGTGAGCCTCCATTTATACTCTTGCCCTGACCCCTGCAAGTGTTTTGTGGCAGGCCTGGAGGAGGAGATTCAAAAGTTGCTGCAGAAGTCAGAGGGGGACGCTAGCATGCTGAGAGGGCCAGTAGACTGCAAGATGTTGGGATCAAGATAAAGGACGAACAGAATGCAGACCTCGTGACTGGAGGCCAGGGCAGAGAGCAGTCTGTAGGTGTGCAGGTCAGGGAGGACCTGTTATAGCAACAGCAGCAAATGTAGCAAGGCCAGAGGCCAAGCACCAGCAACACAGCAGGACAGTCCAGACTTCTAGCAAGGATCTGGAGGAAGAAAAAAAGATCAGGCCTCCCCCTCCCCCCATACACATGCCACATGACCCTGTGTTATTAAACGAGCTCCTATTGTACTCTGTGGGTAGGAGAAAGGACAAAGGAATCTTTTGAGAGGTTAGAACAGTCGTGCTAAGTAGATTAATCTATGAATTAAATAACTTTACAATCTGAATATTAATAAATTTTTACCTCAAAGAGAATATTTTAAACAGGATATGACTGGATAAACTGCCTTAAAGATAGAGCATCTTTTTTTGTTTGTTTTTTTGGCTACTGATCAAAGTGGAATTCAGAGGTAAACTAAGGTCAGCCATGGAACAGTAGCACTGTTACATTTCTGCACATCTGATTAATTAATGCAAATTAACTATTAATGCTCTAGAATGTAGACTCATAGATAAATTCCTGGAGAAACTGCCCTGGGTCCTTGTCAGTGTATAGTATGAGAGCAATCCTGTTACATCCAATGAGCAATCTCATAATAC
>CAUYSK010049858.1:0-40204 GCA_963575035.1 Avahi laniger | reverse complement strand
AGGGGCCGAGTTAGCGGCGTGAGAATATGTGCGTGACCTGGGCCACGGTGCGTCGCCCTTGAAGTACTGTTGGGCTAAACCTGCATGTTTCAGCCCAAAGCAGACTCGCGGGAACATTCTAAATGAGCACAGACCTGGTAGCAACAGGGCACGCGGGTGCAGTGGGCCGGGTGCAGAGACGTGGGGGCGGGCACGCGGGTGTAGTGAGCCGGGTGCAGAGGCGTGGGGGCGGGCACACAGGTGCAGTGGGCCGGGTGCAGAGACGTGGGGACGGGCACGCAGGTGCAGTGGGCCGGGTGCAGAGACGTGGGGGCGGGCACGCGGGTGCAGTGGGCCGGGTGCAGAGGCGTGGGGACGGGCACGCAGGTGCAGTGGGCCGGGTGCAGAGACGTGGGGACGGGCACGCGGGTGCAGTGGGCCGGGTGCAGAGGCGTGGGGACGGGCACGCAGGTGCAGTGGGCCGGGTGCAGAGGCGTGGGGGCGGGCACAGTAGTGCAAAAAATAAAATTAAATTAAAATTAAAAATAATAAATGAGCACAGACCTGCAGAAATGTTTGTCTACCTTTGTATGGTTCTTCCACGTCTGAAAAGATAACTCTGATAGCAGACAAAAGAGGTTCTCAGTATGTCAAGACTGGACTATTTAATCTGAGCTTTAACTGAACCAGAAGCTAGTTGCTTTTTTTCTTGTTATAAAAGTATTACATCCTCATTGTAAAACGTTTAAGCAATACACAAACTATAGAGTAAAAGTTGCACATCCCACCTGCCAAATCCCCCCTCCCTATTTAATGCAATAACGTCTTTGGCTCAATTCCTATAATCCCAGCCTGATTTCTTTCTGACTCAGGCTCTGAAGATTTTTCATTTTGCACCTCTCTCAAACCTCTGCCCAATTTAAGGTGCTCTCCTGTGCGCTCGTGCTGTCACGGCTAAAAGCATACTAGTCCTTACTCTAAACAGACTTTTGATACATTGGTTACATTATTTTTTATTTAATGGGATTAGCTGTAAAAAGGATTATAGAAGTACTATGAATAAATATATGCCAACAAATTAGATAACCTAGATAAAATGGACAAATTTCTAGAAACTCAAAACCTGCCAAGACAAAATCACAAAGAAGTAGAAAATCTGAATAGATCTATAGAATAGTAAAGGAGATTGAATCAGTAATCAAAAATCTTCCAACAAAGAAAGGCTTTGGACCTGATAGCTGCTCTGGTGAATTCTACCAAACATTTAAAGGCAAACTAATGCCCATATTTCTCAAACTCTTTTTAAAAAAATGGAGATGAGGGAATACTTCCTAACTCATTTTACGAGACCAGCATTACCCTGATACCAAAACCAGACATGGACATTACAAGCAAAGTACAAACCAATATCCATTATGAACTATCGATGCAAAACTCCTTAACAAAATACTAGCAAACCAAATTCAGCAGCATATTACAGGGATTATATATCATGACCAAGTGGGATTTATTCCTGAAATGTAAGGATGGTTCAACATGAAAATCGATGTAATATACCACATTAACAAAATGAAGAAAATCTCAACTGATTCAGAAAAAGCATTTGACAGAATTCAATTCCCTTTCAATTAGAACAAATAAATGAATCCAGCAAAGTAGCGGGATACAAATTCAACACACAAAAATCAGTCATATTTCCATATACCAACGATGAACAGTCTAAAAAGAAAGTTACAAACCAATTCCATTTACAAAAGCATCAAAAAGAATAAAATTCTTAGGAATTAACCAAGAACATGAAATAATTGTACAATGAAAACTGCAAAACATTGCTGAAAGAAAGATGACATGAATAAACAGAAACATATCCCGTGTTCCTGGGTTAGAAGACAATATTGTTAAGATGCCGATACTGCCCAAGGCAATCTGCAGGCTCAGTGCAATCCCTGTCAAAGTCACAGTGTTCCTCACAGGAATAGAAACACCAATCCCGAAATTCCTATGGAATCTCAGGAGACCCCAAGTAACCAAAAGAATTTTGAAGAACAAAGCTGGAGGACTCACTGATCTCAACACTTGCTACAAAGCTACAGTAATCAAAATCATGTGACACTGGCATAAAAACAGACAAATAAACAAATGGGGTAGAATAAACCCTCACATATATGGTCAAATAATCTTTGATGGGAGTGCCAAAACACCCTTAAGAAAGAACAGTCTTTTCAACAGATGGTGCTGGTTAAACTGGATGTCCACCTGCAAAAGAATAAAATTGGACCTTTACCTAACACCTATACAAAAATTAACTCAAAATGAATCAAAGACCTAAATATAAGACCTAAAAATACAAAACTATCAGAAGAAACATAGGGCAAAATTTTCACATTGGACTTGGTGACGATTTCTCAACTTTGACACCAAAGGCACGGGCAACAAAAAAAGTAAATCGGAACTTCATGAAAATGTAAAGTGTTTGTGCATCAGAAGACAATAGGAACAGAGTAAGAAGGCAACCCACAGAATGGGGAAAAAATGTAGGCAAATCATATATCTGATAAGGGATTAACATTCAGAATATACAGAGAACTCTTGAAACTCAACAATAAAAACACCTCAATTCAGAAATGGGCAAAGAACTTGAATAGACATCTCTCCAAAGAAGATTGCCAATAAAATATGGGAAAATGCTCAACATCACTAATCATAAGGGAAATGTGAATCAAGGCTGCAATGAGATATCACCTCATAGCCATTAGGATGGCTACTGTAAAAGAAAAAACAGAAACTACTAGATTTTGGTGAGGATGTGGAGAAATTGGAACCCTTGTGCACTGTTGGTAGGAATGTAAAATGGTGCAGCTGCCGTGAGAAAGAGTATGACAGCCCCTCAAAAAAACCGAAAGTGGAACCACCATATAATCCAGCAACTCCACTTCTGGGCATAAAGCCGGAAGAGTGGAAAACGGTCTTAAGGGTGTATTTGTATGCCCATATTCATAGCAGCATTATTCACAGTAGCAAAAACATGAAACGAAACCAAATGTCTACTGATGAATTAACACATAAGCCAGTGTGGCACATGCGGACAGTGGAACATTATCCAGCCTTGAAAAGGAAGGACATTCTGACACATGCTACAGCACGGAATAGCCTTGAGGACATCGTGCTAAATGAAATAAACCAGTCACACAAAGACAATGTATTTAATAACACTGAACTGTACACTTAAAAATTGTGAAGACGTTATATTTTATGTCATGTGTTTTACCATGATAAAAAAAAATTGGGATGAAAAAACAGACTATAAATATGGCCTTGAAAAATGTTAGCAGTGGCACCTCTGGAGAGCGGACAGGGTTCGTATGCGATATTGGGAAACTGTCTCACTGTATGGAGAGAGGTCAAGCTGGATTCCTGCCTCACACCTTACATGGGTGAACTCCACGTGGATTAAAGGCCTCATCATCAAAGCTGCAACAGGGCGTGAACTTCAACGGAAAGACCTCAAATCCCTCAAAGCCTTCTATAAAGATAACAGCTAAGGATCTCTGTTCAGTTCACAATACGAAGTTAACAGATGGGTGACAAACTGGAAGGATTATGTGGAGTTTATAAGAACAAAGGATTAATGTGAAGAATATTCAGAAAGTCTTGCAAATCAATAAAATATATCCAATAGAGAAAGGGGCTGCTAAAGGACACGAATAGCCGATGTGTAGGAGGGGTCTGGCTCACTTAGGAAAAGACGCGCAGCCTCACGTAGAGAGAAGCGCAAACCGAATCATCCGAGAGCTGTCACGTCGCTTCTGTCAAACTGGTGAAAAACAGAAAGCCAGACAGTACCAGTTATGGATGGCGAAACCATAATCCTCATCCTCTCAGGCGAGGGTGTAAACTGGTGAGACGCGACAGAAGCGAAGGCAGCCTGGCAGTATTCGGGGAATCGCGTGTGTGCACAGAGCACGGAGTGAGGACGCCGACGCCGGCACTGAACTGCCTGGGTTCAGACCCTGGCTCTGTCGCTTACTAGTTGCATGACCTTGAGCAGGTGACTTAACCTCCTTCCTCAATTTCCCCTTCAGCAAAATGGGCACAATGCCAGATCCCAGGTCATGAGAGTTGCTGTGAGGCTGAGCTTCATGCATCTCAAGCCCCGAGAGCAGCCAGCACTGGGTTAGGGACGAAGGGGAAATTTTAAACGGAACGAGAGACAGGTCTTCGAAGCCACCTACAGATTCACGGTGAACTGAGGAGTATCTTCACCTGCAAACCAAATAAAGAAATAAGCCAGATATATTCCTTACAGACAAACTGGCAAGTAGAGAAAAACATAAAGAAAGGCTACCTTTAAAAGAGCTCCCAGTGTTGTTAAGACTGGTGTTTCACCCACGTGGGTTAGGCCACTGGGGGACTTGCACAAATGCAGATTTCTGAACGCCGTCCCCACCAGAATCGGAGGACAGTGCCTGGCGCCCACTAAAGTTGCCCCTGGTTTGCCCACGGCCCAAGCTCAGCTAGACGTAGCACTCGCTGCATTTGCTTTGTCGATACATAAGTGTCAAAGCCCAGCTGTTCATTCAGTTCAGGTTCAGAAACTATTAGCATCTGCATTAAGCTGTTGCAGAGGAAAGGCAAACAAGCAAGTTGCTATTTTGATTGCCAGGCACTATTACAAGGTTTTAATGGAAAACAGGACATTTTTCCATTAAGTGGGGAAGAAAAACCTGGAGATTCGTAAGCAATTAACAACACGTACAATCATGACCCTCTGCTGCCAGCCATTAAGTCCTCTGGTAGCCGTGTTTTATGACTTTACGCCACCCAAATCATGTTTTTTTTTGTTTGTTTTTTGTTTTTTGTTTTTGAGACACAGTCTCACTGTGTTGCCCGGGCTAGAGTGAGTGCCGTGGCGTCATCCTAGCTCACAGCGACCTCAAACTCCTGGGCTCAAGCGATCCTCCTGCCTCAGCCTCCCGAGTAGCTGGGACTACAGGCATGCGCCACCATGCCCGGCTAATTTTTTCTATATATTTTTAGTTGTCCAATTGATTCCTTTCTATTTTTAGTAGAGATGGGGTCTCGCTCTTGCTCAGGCTGGTTTCGAACTCCTAAGCTCAAACAATCCACCCACCTCGGCCTCCCAGAGAGCTAGGATTGCAGGTGTGAGCCACCACGCCTGGCCCCTCCCTCCTTCTTGATGTCTGACCAACATCATTGTCTGATGGCTCTCCTGCAAAACCTAGCTGGAATGTGCTAGGCCTGATAAAAGAATAAAGAGATTATACATCAAAGAATTGTAAGAATTAGCATGTACCGTTAGAAGCCAGGAGAGTAGCACTGGGATTGGACTTTGAGGTATTTGTTCAAGGGGGCCAGGATGTACATTTGATAAGGAAGAGTTCATTGACTTTGAGGGGTTTTGGAGGGAGAAGGGTAGGAGATAATGTGATTTTATACTCTGGCAAGGACCCTAGGACAGAGTGGCTCTTAGAAGTCTGAAAAAGATGTAGCGTACATTTACTTATGCCTGAGTTGCCACAGTTGATAGTACAGGAAGGAATAAAGATGAGGGAAATGGATATGTTAGGATGGATATATTATTTAAGGCCAGATGACACACCAAGGGTTACGTTACATAGGAAGACTCAGAGTAGACACTTTTCACCAAAGCCATTAGCAATGAGCTGGTAAGAGAGACATAAATAGCCTCTCCAGGAAGTTTTGTGGTGGGTTTCCTCTGCAGCGCAGGGCTGATGGTAGGAGACGCAATCACAGAGTGGAGCTTGCTAGTATCCAGGGGGACGATGAGACCCCAGAGTAATAGTGGCTAGTTGGTGGCAGCTAACCACCAGGAGTCAGGAAGCCACAATTACAGTAATGACCAGCTAGATGAGAAGGGCGGCCAAAGAGGCTTCACCCATAGAAGTTTGGGGAATAATTAATAGAACATGGCAGCCCTGGGGCAAAATAGACAGGCAGCCAAAAGGATGTTGCTTAACATCTACGGCCAAAAACATAAAGGCAAGAATGGAGGAGCAGGAGGCTGATGACTGTTACCTCAATAAGCAACATTCCTCTGGTCGCTATGTAGACCTGAGCCAATTTTCCAATCCAGAACCCATTGACTGAAGATGTCCTGGGTTGTTAGGAGGAAAGACGCCATTGCAAACATATCGCATGGTGATCTCCCCAGCCCTTCCCCAAAGGGACCTGTGGTCATTTATTTGGGTGAACCTAAAATGCAGAGAGATAAATCCAGATATTTGAAGACCATTGGATACAGCAGTCAATAAACAATGTGGATCTAGTTCACATAGTATGGTGGCTTATGGTGGTAAGGTAATATTAATATAATGAAGTCTTTACTAAAGTCTCTGCTGCAGTGGGCTCACTGGGTCTGTGGAACCTCACAGTGGCTATTTCCCTGAGTGTTCGATCAGAACTGATATGCTTGGGTCATGTACCTGGCCTCTGGGGTAAGAGCACTCCCAGAAGGAAAGGCCAGGTGGAGATCTCTGAAACTGTCACACTCCCACCTCCCCCTGCCAAGATAGTAAATTACAAATATTACATCTCGGGGTAGAGGTAGGAGGATGGTGGGGATTAGTGTCACCTTAAAGGTCTAAAAGATGTGGAGAGGTGGTCCCTAGGATATATCCTTTATAAATTAAATGGATCTTGGAGAACAACAATGAGCACCGCAAGCTCAATCAAGTAGGATCACTGATCACAGCTGCTGTGCTAGATGTCGTATCATTCCTGAGACAGATCAATAGGGCTCTGGTACATGGTGTGTGGCCATTGATTGATGAATTCATTCTTTTCCGTTTCAACTATATAAGAAGATCAGGACCAGTTTGCACTCATGTGGGAAGAACAATATTCTTTCACAATTTTGCCTCAGGAATATGCTACTCTATTCCCCTCTGTAATCCTCCAAAGAGGTCTGGACTGCCTAAACATCCACAGAACATTACACTGATCCATTACCTCAATGGCTTCACCCTGATTAGGCAAAACAAGCAAGAATTAACTAATGCACCAGAAGTCTTGGTAAGATATATGCGCTCCCGAGGGCAGGAGATAAATTCAAGGAAGAATTGAGGACTTGCTATGCCAGTGGAGTATTTTGGAATGCCCCCAATGGTTACGAGCATGCAGGGCTATGCTCTCCAAAGTAAAAGGCAAACTGCTGAAGCTTAGAACCCCTCACATAAAGAAGGAAGCATAACACCTGGTAGGACTCTCCAGGTTCTGAAGTTAGCACTTTCCATAGCTAAGAATACTGCTCTGGCCATATACCAAGTGGCATGCAAGGCTTTGGGAAGGGCCCAGAATAGAAATGGACTCTGCAGCAGGTCCAAACTGTAGTGCAAGGAGCTCCGATGCGTGGGCCATACAACCAGCAGAGACTATGATACTGGAGGTGTCAATGGTGGGAAGAGATGTGGCATGGAACTTATGGCAAGTTCCAGCAGGGAAATTATAGCAGTGGCCCATGGGATTCTAGCAGAAGGCCATATCATCAAGAAAAAGACAGTACTTGGCATGTTACTGGGTTCTGGTAGAAATGGAGTTCTTCACCACAGGATATGAACTTACCATGCATCCAAACAGCCCATTATAGCCCATCCGAAAAGCCCTGTCAGCCCCACCAAGTCATAAAGTTGGACAGACCTAGAAGAAACCCCTTGTAAGATGGAAACTGTGCATTGAGACATACAGAAGCAGAGGGCATAAGCAAGCTGCAAGGAAGCCACCCGACAGGATTTCCCACACCCCTTCCTCGTGCTTACACATATGGTCATATGTGGTGAGGTTGGCTTTTCTGTGATCAGCTGAAAGGGGAGGAAAAGTTCAGAGCTTGGTTTACAAAGGGGTTGACTCAGTGTGTGCGTGAAAGTTGGAAATGGATGACAGCTACATGTCGCCATTCGGGGTAACTTTGAAGGGTAGTGAAGACAGAACTCTTCTCAATGTTCAGAGCTATGAGTTGTAGCACCCAGTCACCCCCTTTGTGTGGAAGGAGTGGTGGCCGGAGCTAAGTCCGTATCCATGTTACTAACCTAGCCCAAGCCATCATCATATCTATCGTGATTCTTGCAGTAGCCTCCTAACTGATCTCCCTGCTTCCACCTTTGAACCCCTCAGTCTCTTCTCAGTATAACCACCTAAGTGACGTTAGACACCAATGGCTTTCTCATCACTTGCAGTAATAATCAAAATCCTTACAGTGGCCCACGTAACTTCCTCTTTGATTTTATACCCTAGTATGCTAATCTTTAATTATCTATTCAAACTACTCTCTTCATCCCACTCTTCCTTTGACACAACAAGTACAGCCAACCACAGGGCCTTTGCACTAATTGTTTCTTCTGTCTGGAATGCCAAAAGCATTGAGTTTATAAACTCTCATGCACATGTTTAAAAATTCCACCCTTAATATAATTAAGGCCATTCTTCTGACTGGGTGATTTTTCAATTAATTTTTTATCTGTGAAAGTAGCAAGTTTCCTGAAGGCCTAAGGTCAATGTCAATATGAAAAAGCCATAGTTTAAAATGATAACAACAGAAGATGAGCTTAAAAGCATCTAATGTTCCCCATCAGGGAGTGCACTGAGGAAAGAGAATTGCGAATTATAGGTAAATATTATTATTTAGATTTTGTAGATCCCGTTGGTTACTCTGTATACAACTATGCCATCTGAAATTAATGAAAACGCCTTCCTTTCCAATCTTTATCTTTTTTCTGTTTCCTTTCTCTTTCTTTTTTTCTTCGCCTTGCAGCGCTAGCTAGGACTTCCAGCTTAATGTTGTATTGAAGAGATATGACCAAAATTCTTTCCTTGTTAGAATCAAAGAGTTTCAACGTTTTGCCATTATGAGATGGAGGAAATTCTTTTCTGTTCTTAGATCGTTGAGAGGCATTGTCATCAGCAAATGCTGAGTTTTATCCTATCCTTCTGTTCTGTATCTATTGATATGATCATATAAATTTTCTCCTTTATTCTGATAATGTGAATTACACCAGTTGATTTTTTATTTTTTAATGGTAATCCAACCTTGCCATCCTGGGATTAACATCATTTGGTCAACATATATTTTTTAAATCTATTGCTAGATTATATTTGCTAATAGATTCATAAGGGTTTTCCCATCATTGTTTCTTAGAAATACTGTTTTTTTAATTTCTATTCTTATAACGTCTTTGTCAGCTTTTAGTAACATGGTTATGCTCACATTGTGAGTTGAGAAGTGTTTCGACTCCTCTATTTTGTGAGAGTATGGTATTGATATTATGCTTTCATAATATTGATATAATACTTCCATAAACATTTGATGACATTCACTACTGAAGCCATCTGGCCCTGGAGTTTTATTTATGGGAAGGTTTTCAGTAACAAATGCATTTATTTAATAAAAATAGGCTATTCACACTTTTTTATTTCTTTTTGGTTCATTTTGGTAAGTTGTTTTTTCTAAGTTGTATTTTTCAAGAAATGCATCCATTTCATTTAAAGTTGTCAAATTTATTAGCATAAAGTTGTTCATACTATCCACTTATTACCTTTGAATGTGCATAGAAACATAGCGATGTCTCCTTTTTAACTTCTGATGTTGGTAATTTGTGTTTTCTTTAGAAAAGAAAAAAAGTCTTTCCAGGAGAGTTATCAGTTTTATTAATCTATTCAAAGAACAAACTTTTAGAGTTATTGTTTTTCTCTATTGTTTGTTCACTTTTTCTTCCTTCTACTGTGGCTTTAATTTGCTTTTCTTTTTTCTTATTTCCTGAAGTAGAAACTTAGATCATTGATTGTAAACACTTCTTTTTTTTAATATAGGCCTTTGAAGTTATAAAAATCACTCTTAGTATTGCATTTATTATATCCCAGAAATTTTGATATGTTGTGTTTTCATTATCATTCTGTTCAAAATATTTTCTAACTTCTATTGTAATATATTATTTGACTTATGGGGTTTTTTTAGGAGTGTGTTGTTTAATTTCCAAATATTTGGAAAGCTTTACAGATATCATTGTTTTTATTTCTACCTTGGTTCTGCTTGGTAAGAAAACACACAGAATAAGAAATACCTTGTATTTCAAATCCTTTGAAATGTATTAAGATTTCTTTTATGGACTAGCATGTGGTCTAGCTTGGTAAATGTTCCATGTATACTTAAAAAGAATATGAATATTTCAGATGTTGGATATTTGGTTCTATAAATGTTTTATATGTTCTATGTGTTCTATCAATTATTGTGAGGGTGATGTTAAAGTGCCAAACTATGGTTGTGAATTTGTCTACTTACTCCTTTAGCTCTCTCCATTTTTATTCATACATTTTGAAGCTCTGTTACTAGATACATATTTAGGTTATTACATCTTCCTGATAAATTGCCCTTTTGTTATTATGAAATCTCCTTCTAGTGTCCTTTTTTATCTTAGCCCGAAGGACTCCCATTAGCATTTGTTGCAGGACAGGAATGTTAGTGATAAACTTTCAAATTTTGCTTATCTAAGAATGTTATAATTTCTCTTTCATTTTTGAAGAATGGTTTTATCAGAAATGGAACTTTTCACTGACAGTATTTTTTGTCCTTTGAGCACTTTGACTAGCTCATCCCACTGCCTTCTGGCCTCCACGGTTTCCAATCAGAAATCAGCTGTATTGAGGATCCCTTGCATGTGACGCATTGCTGTTCTCTAGCTGCTTTACTCTCAAACCTTTTTACCTTTCACTTGTTTTCCTTATATTACGGCACTGGCTAGGTTGTTCAGTCTTTTACATAAAGCATGAAGTATGTTGTAGGTTTTTGAAGATACCGTTTATCAGGTTAAGCTTCCTTTTATTCCTGGTTTGTGAGAATTTTAAAACAATTTGTGTTGAAGTTTTTCAAATATCTTTCCTGAATCCAATTTAAACAATCATGATTTTTCTTTTTAATTAGTATAATACATTAATTGTTTTCGAGTGTTATGCTTAACTTACCTTCCTGTGATGAACCTATTTGGGCATAATGAATTATCCCCTTTATGTATTGTTGGGTTCAAACTGCTAAATTTTTAAAAGGATGTTTCTGTTTCTGTTCAAAAAGGGATATTGGTCTATAGTTTTGGTGTTTTCCTTGTAATTTCTTTATATGATTTTGATATCATGGCAATACTGTCCTCATAAAAGGAAATGGAAAGTAATACCTCCCCTTCTATTTCCTCTAAGATTTTTGTAGAATTTTAATTATTTCTTCTTTAAATATTTGGTAGAAATCAATAGCAAAGGCATCTTGGCTTGGTTTTTTCTTTGGACACATTTTTAACTAAGAATTCAATTATTTAAATAGAGGTAGTCACACTATCTCTTCTTTAGTGTGACTTTGCTAGTATATATCTTTCGAGGAATCTATTTTGTCTACGTTGTTTCATTTATTAGCATAAATTTGTTCATAACATTCCACTGTTACCACTTTACTACCTGTAGTAATTTCCCTGCTTTAATTTCTGAAACTGATGATGTATTCGTTCACTCTTTTCTTTTTCCTGATAGTCTGCCTAGAGGTTTTTCAATTTTATTGATCTTTTCAAAGAATCAGATTTTGGTTTTATTATTTTTCTTGATTTTTTTCTGTTTCTATTTCATTGACTTCTGCTCTTTATTTTTTAACTTTTGCATCTTCAGGGTTTAATTTGCTTTTTTTTTTCTAGTTTGTTGAGGTGAAAGATTTGAGACTTTTTATCTTTTAATGTAAGTATTTAATTGGTTACATTTCTCTCTAATCACTACTGTCACTGCATTGTAAAAATTTTGATATGCTGTGCTTTCATTTTTATTCAGTTCAGAATATTTCCTAATATTCCTTGTGATTTCTTCTTTGACTCATGGGTTATATAGAAGTATATTGCTTATTTTTCAAATATATGGGGGATTTCAAAATATCTTTCAGTTATTGATTTCCAGCTTGATTTTTATTATAGTCAGAGAACATATGTGTATTATTTTAATTTTCTAAAATGTATTGAGACTAGTTTTGTGACCCATATTACAGGTAACCTTGATGGAATTTCATTTGTACTCAAGAGCAATGTGTATTCTGCTGTCACTGGGTGGAGTGTTCTAAATGTGAATTAGGTTAATTATTTGATATATTTAAGTCTTCTATATTTCTATTGATTTTCTGCCTATTTATATCAATTACTGGGAGACATGTATTGAAATCTGGGCATATAATTTTGGATTTCTTCTATTTCTTCTTTCGGTTCTATTAGTTTTTTGTTTATATATCTAAATTAGGTGTATACACATTTAGGATTTCATATTTTTATGATGAGTTGATGCCTTTATCAATATTAAATATTGCTCCTTATCCCTAGTAATAGTCCTTTTTCTTAAATCTATTTTGGCTGACATCAATACAGTCAAATTCAGCTTTTAATTTTTGATATGTTATTACATGGTATATCTTTTCCCATCAGTTTGCTTCCAATCTATCTGTGTTTCTACATTTAAAATTAGTTTCTTTAGGTAACATATAGTTGGGTCTTGCTTTTTTAAATTTGATAATCTCTGTGTTTTAATGAAGGTGTTTAGGCCATTTACATTTGATGTAATTATTAATATGAGTAGGTTTAAATCTATCATCCTGTCCTTTGTTTTTTCTTTGCCTCATCTGTTCTTTGTTCCTTTTTTCTGCTTTCCCTGTCTTCTTTTGGAATTATTTTAAGGTTTTAATTTTATCTTCACTAATGTCTTATGAGCTAAATGTGATTTATTTATTTATTTAAAATGCTTGCTATAGGAATTTACAATATACATCTACTGAATATACTTTACCTAAAGATAATAGTATACCATTTTATGTATAGTATAAGAACATTTTGATATTACACTTCCAATTCCCCCTTTTCTTCTTTGTGCTATTTTTGTTGCACATTTTACCACTATGTAGGCTACAAATCTCACAATACATCATTATTAGTTTTGCTTTAAAGAGTTAATTAATTTTTAAAGAAATTTTTAAAATAAGAAAAAGTTGTCTTTAAAAATTTGCCTATATATTTCTCACTCTGACACTCTTCATTTCTTTGTATAAATCTAAATATTCATCTGGTATTACTTCCTTCTGCCTCATGAACTATCTTTAACATTTCTTTAACTCACCAGATATATGAATTATCTTTATGTCTTACTTTGCCTCCATTTTGAAAAGATATTTTCATTGAGTATGTATTTCCTGGTTGACAGTGTTTTTCAATGTCTTAAAGATGTCACCCCATTGTTTTCTACCTTATATAGTGAGGGGAAAATGTAGGTTCCCACCACAGATCAGAAACACTGTTTTGCTAGCCTAGAGTGCTCAGCAAGATTGTTACGAAGTAGACGAGGCAGGCACCCAGATAACCACTGGGCCCAGGAAAAGTGCCCAGCATTTTCTTGGGTGCCTCAGCACTTTCTTGCCTTGAAATGGGGGGCACAGACCCACCCTGACTGCTTTAGAGCTGCTTTGACTGTTCTATAATGTCCTTTAGCTAGTCGTAATACTAAAATCCGCACCTGGTGGAAAATTGTAATAATCATTAACATAGTGTGGGTTGCAGGACAGCTTATGATGATGGTACTGCACCTGTGTGATTTGTTTCACCGTGAACAAGCAAAGATACAGTGTAAAAATGCTGCATTATTCACTGGGAAGAGATTTAAAGCAACTCCACAGGGTGGGCAGATGTGGATTTTGCAAGTATGAAAGCTCCCGTGAAAGAAATTCCGGAGCCACCCAGGAGCAAGCACCCTAATGAGCAACCTCTAATAAACTCATCTAACTCACCAAGCTGGACTTGTTGAAGTTGTTACAGCAAGTGTTACAGCAAGTGGTCCCGAGGACAAACTGAGCGGCACACGGAGAGTCTGAGAATCAAAGTTTATTTGCCGCCGGGCTCAGAAGGGCCTCACCACCAAATTCTGAGCACCGTCTACCTGATTTTTCCCACTTTTATTAAGTTGTGGTGGTCTGGGGGGGTCAGGTGGTTAATGCCTGCCAGGTAATAGGTTAGTTGATGTGTCAGATAATAGAGTTTAGTGTCATGCTGATGCACCAGGTAGTAGATTTAGTGTTATGCTGATGTGCCAGGTAACAGAGCAGTTGATGGGCCAGGTAATAGGTTAGTATTATGCTGATGCGGGTCTTCCGTGAGGGGTGGGGGTCTCAGGTGGCTGATGTGCCAAGTAACAGATGGGGGTTTTCCTTATCAAAGTCATTCTTTGGTCTCTTGGTTCTCGCTCAGTTTTGGGGGGTGTTTTTCTATAGTGTCCTGGAAGTTTCCCAAAACATATGATTTCCAACTAGAAATCTTCTCTTATTATCATTTTTCTCTGTAGATTATAGGTCCTTCTTCCTCTGGCCACTTTTAAGATTTTCTGTTTATCACTGGTTTTTATCATTTTCATTATGATGTACTTTGGTACAGTTTTCTTTATATTTGTTTTACTTGGGGTGCAATGAGCTTCATGGATTTGTAGGTATATAGTTTTTCTTAAATTTAGAAATATTTCAGCTACTACTTCTTTAAATATTTTTTTTCTGCTCTTCCTTTTTCTGGGATACACGGATCTTATCCTGGTTGATAATGTCTCCAAATTTAAGAATTTTTTTTTCATTTTCTGCTTCATTTTGTAGAATTTGCTGTGCCTTCCAGTTCACTAATCTTCACTCCTGCAGTGTCTAATATAGTCCCATTCAGTTTATTTTTCATTTCAAGAATTGTAATTTTCATTGTGTCTTTTATATCTTCCATTTCTCTACATTTAATGTTTTCCCCTACCTTCTTGACTCTATGGATTATTTGTAATAGTTGTCCTACTGGCTTTGCTGCTGGTTTCATCATCTGTCGTTTTGGGGTCTGTTTCCATTGATTGATTTTTCACTTTTTTATGGTTTATATTTTTCATCTTCTTTTTATGATTGGTGGTTTTTTGTTAGATCTAAGACATTGTGAATTTTGCCTTGTGCTTTGTGAGGTTTTGTTGTGTTCTTTTGAATAGTATTGAATTTTGTTCTGACAAGCAGTCACATTACTGGGAATCAAGTGGATCCTTTAAGCTTTAAGGCCAGAGCAGTCTTTACTGGAGGACTAGTTTAGCTTTATTCATAATGCGACACTCTTCTGAGGATTCTACCTGATGTTCTATGTATTATGAGGACTTTCCACTCTGGCTGATGACAACTATTTCCCCTCTGTGAGCTCCAGAATTTTTCTGCTTCCTCCTTTCCAGTGATTCTTTCCCAAGCCTTGGATAATTTCCTCTCACAAATAAAAAAACCAGTACTTGGCCAAAGACTTGAGAACTCTCTGAAAAACGCCAGAGCTTTCTCTAGGAGCAGCTCCCTCCTATTTGGTACTTTGTCTTACAAATTCTTATGTCCACCTTTTAAATTGGGGGGAACTGCTGCCGGGCTCTGTTTGGGTTCTCCTGGCCTGCGCAGGGGTTGGAAACTGCTTCCAGGCAGTAACCGGGGGGATGGTAAGCCTCACCTTGTTTGCGTCCTTTCTCTCAGCGTTCGCAGTCCTATTATGCCTCATATCCAATGTCTCAAAAACATCGTATCACATACTTTTCTCCAGTTTTCTAGTTTTCCCTACTATACCATCTTGGCCAGAAGTAGAAATCTCCAAAAGGTATAATTTTTAAACTAGAGTTGGATGTCTACAGAAGCCAAAGCATTTATTTTATTTTGGGGCTTCGATGATACATTGCTATGGTTTCTTTTGAAATTTATTTTAAATCAGATTTCAAATAAAAGATAGCAGTTATCCTTTAACTTCAACTTATGCCAAATACCATTATTATAATTTTTAATAACTTAGGTATGTGTGGTATTAGAAGGCTCTTATTGGATCAAATCAAGATACTTTCTAAATTGAGTAAAAGGAAAGAATACCATGCTTAACTTCAAATACCAAAAAAATACACAGTTGATGGTTTCTCTATATTCATTTTCACATGGGCAAACTATTTAAAAAAAGAAAGAAAAAAAAATCACCTACTGTGTAATTAGGAGTCAAAAGATAACTTGAATGACCTGTTTCCTCAATTAGGAAGAATGAGGTACATATGCTATAGAGTGGGTCAGGACAAAGGCTAAGTTTAAAAATCTGGAGAAATCTCTACTTGCATAGCAATAAAATTCAATAAACATTGGCTTCACTTTTATCTTCAGAAGAAAAAAAAATGCCTGTTTTAATTTTCTTCATGCCCAACTTTTCATTTTTCTGATTTTACTATAACACGGAATAAGCCTTTTATAACACTGGAACTAGCCCAAATGAAGAGTTTTTCCTTAAAAATAGCCTCTTACATGGAGCAGCTAATTATCAGAAGACATACATTCTCAAATGGATAAAGTATATCTCTCTACTTAGAACTCATACAGGTAAATTCTGCTTCAAAACAGAAATCCACACATTCAAATATACCACTCCTTTGAAAATAGAGTGAGCATATGACATACTGGGTTTTTAAAAGAAATTTTGCCCAGAAAGAAAATGCTACAAATTTTTGGTGTGGGTCAGTAATCCACTCTGATTTATATAAGAATGGGGCAGAGAGTGGCCAAATGCAGGGGTAGATCGCCTCTCCTTTAACTGTAGGGGTAGTAGGAAACTCGTTGGGAATAGAGTAAGACTTTTCCACCATTAGCAGTGACAGAGATTTCATGTCCAAAAGTAATTCCAGCAAATCCCACATTCTATAAACTGTCTCCATTCCCTCCAGACACACTTTGAGGCCAAGTACCCATAGATATTTACTTTTAACTTGGTTTTCCATTATTTCTAGCTTTTGTTGAAGAACGGCATTTTCTAATTATAGTAAAGATTTTTAAGATGGTCCAATTGAGTTTGCATCGTATCACATTGCACTGTAACAGTTTGTAAATTTACCTCTGCTTTTTCCACATTACCTTCCAATTTTACACCCATGGGGCAAATGCTTCAAGTTTACCTTAATCCTTTCTTTACTGACTTTAATAGGCTGTAAAATAGTTTAGAAGGAACCTCAAAAGGATTGTCAGGATTCACCTGGTCCTCAGGCCCTGGAGTTCTTTGGAGTAGCAAAGGCACTTACTGTGGTAAATAACCAGAGATCATCTTTGCCTTCTGCTCTAAGCTAGAATGACAAAGCTGATACTGAGGACTGGGGACAATAAGAAATCCTGGCCAAAGACTATCATAAGAACTTTATCAGTGCAGAGTTTTGAGAAATCCTTGTAGGGAGGGCAGGCTACCATGAGATCTGCATTCAAATCGGCACTTCACTTGCTAGCTGAGTGACTGTGGGCAAAAAACTTAAGTTTTGGTTTCTCCATTTTTAGCATGAGGAAAAGGACAGTACTTACCTTAATGGTGGTAAAGTAGTTTAAATGAGATCATGCCTGGTATGTAATAGCTCGTATTTAATTAATCCTTACTGGCCAAAGAACTTTGGAGTGGGGGCAAAATCACTTACTTGCTCCTTTCTCATTTGAAAGCAGCCCCCAAAAGAGACCACAGCAAGAGCTGGGATAGGTTGCTAAGGATGGTGAGTGTGGTGATAGGAGGTAAAGAAGAACGTTTTCATCTGTCTTTTTCCTTCATGCTGCATAGACAGACCATAGCATGCTTGCACAAGTCTGTCCTGAGAGCTTCAGTCCATTTTAAAGTCACCTTAAGAACTGCTCCGCTGCAAAACAAAGCATCCTCCTCCGAAGGGCCGGAGCCCTGTCCAAAGCAGCGGTAGGCACTGGAGCCTTGGTGGCCAGACCAGTGTGCTGGGGGTGTGTCTGTGACCCAGGAGAAGTGAGCCTCAGACAAGCACAATTATTGTGTCTTCTTAATTTTCCTTCTAAAGTTATTTGAGGGGACTGTGGTTTTGCCTTCAGCAAAACCCCCTTAACAGCCGGGAATCTAAAAGCAAACAACATTATTTTATTAGGTTACCCCAGCAGATGAAAGCAGAGTGTTCCATTTGGACTCTTTTTGGAGTCAATTAATGCATTAGCTAAAAACAAACCCTCCTAAAAGAGAGTTCCCATTGTCTTCCGAAGCTTCTAAGGGAATGCCTGAGAAACAGAGAGAACAAGCTGTAAACAGGTAATACATTCATTGATAAGAAAAACTAATATAATAATACAGCTCAATCCTGATGTAAAACTCATTTCAAAGGATGTGATTTTTTTAAAGCTTTATTTTTAACAGTGACCAGGGAATTTAAATTTATCTTATAGTTCATGTGACAGTTCTTAACTCAAAGTACCCAACTAATTAAAACCAATTTTAAATAGCTATAGTTGTTTTAATAAAAGATTTACTTATGACTTCTAAAATGAGCGATCAATACATGAGATTGTGATTGTTTTTAGTTATTGTTTTTAACTTCAGCAGCAGAAAAGGCCTGTAAAGTAGGAAAATAATGAAGATTGCTCATTGGGGGAAAAATACATTTCTCAAAAATCCATCCATCCATCTATCTATCCTTCAAAATAATAACTAAGAGCCTACTAAGAGAATCAAAGACACAACCCCTACCCTCGTGGAGCCCAATCTGGACTTTCGAACTGAAGATTGCCACTGTTTTAAAAGACAAAGGTGATGATGCCTCAGACTTTAGAATGAAGCAGGGCACCCCCTGTGGTCTTCACAACCCCACAGAACTCTTTGGTGAGGATTATTCCTCCACAGGTAAAACAAAAGGCACACACCCTTTGTGGGCAGGACATTTGCGGAAAGAACATTTCGCTGCTTCCGACCAGGGAATGTGTCTTTGAAAAATCTTTGGAAAAATCCACATCCTGAAAGCATTTGATTACCCTGAATTTAAAATGAGATTTTGCTCAGTGGCAAGGATATAAATTCATCCCCATAAGTCTGGCTTCTGCAGTAAAAAGCATACAGTGACTTTCAGGGACGGCTTATCTAGAAGATTGATAAAGGGGCCATAGACAGGGTTCATCGCATTCTGTTATTGGAGATCTCTCTCCCTCTACCTGAAGAATTCTAGCATAACTTGCATTCTGAATTCTTAGCTGGAGGAGGTTACAAACAGTTTCAGGCACAATTTGTTCCCGTTTTTTATTTCCAGCTCACTGTGCTATGTGCTGTTAAACATTTCCAGAAGACTGTCAAAATGTAAGCATCCTGAGGTTTACATAGGCCACACCATTAAATAACATACAAGCACAAAATTTTAAACATTGTTTTCCAGCAATGGTAAATATTTTAGCTAAGTAAAAACTGAAGCTTGAGATGTAATAAGCATTTAAATGACTTCTTTCTGTGCCAGAAATCTTATTTTCTCCTGTGCGACCCTGGCTGCCGGGATTAAGGCGACCCCAGGGAGCTCAGCAAACGGTTGTGGGTTATGAGGTGTAGCGGGAGCTTGGCGACAGCGTGCCACCCAGCCTCAAGAAACCCAGCCACGACTGGAACCCAAGGATCAGTGTGTTCACTTTGTGGTCAGCTTCACATTTTTTCCTCTCCTTGGAAAAAAAGGCTGCTATGAAAGTCAGGCCCCTCTCCCAGCCCCCCCAAGTAATCACGAGGTGGACCAAGAACAGAGGGGAAAGACAGAGCGGGTTGGCAGAGCAGGGGAGCCTGGCCCCCTGGGATGGGCGGGCAGTTACCACCTCCAGTTCCTCAGCCTTTCGGAGGGAAGTGACCCACAGCACCGGCACGCACAGCGGCCACTCCACTGTGGAGAATGACAACGATGATGACAACAGAGTGTGCTGTCACTTCAGGAAGAAGGGAAACCCAGAACAAATTTTACAGTGGTTTTCACCACAGTGATTGCAGTCCTATTCAAGGCATGTCACAGGCATGCCACCCACCGAGCAGAACTCGGATGGAAATTAGGCTTCCTTCAAAGTCTCCCAAGTCACTGCCTATCCCCAAACAGAATAAGCCAAGGATTTTAAGGAAACACAGACGTGCGGTCCTATCTCCACTGGCTTCCTGGAGTCTCTGGTTTCTTATTCACTAAATAGAATCACCCTCAGCTACCGGTACTTCTGTGTGAAGCCAGCATGGATGCTCTCTCATCAAATTCAACAGCTCTTAAAGAAGCAGGCAGGGCAATGCATTATTTATGACTGCAGTCTCCAGTCCCCAAGCCAGTACTGGTACTGGTCCATGGCCTGTTAGGAACTGGGCCGCACAGCAGGAGGTGATTAGTGGGTGAGTGAGGGAAGCTTCACCTGTATTTATAGTTGCTCCCCACCGCAGGCATCACTGCCTGAGCTCCGCCTCCTGTCACATCAGTCACTGTCTCCCATCACCCCCAGATGGGACTGTCTAGTTGCAGGAAAACAAGCTCAGGGCTCCCGCTGATTCTGCATTACGGTGAGTTGTGTAATTATTTCATCATATATTACAATGTAATAACAATAGAAATAAAGTGCACAATAAATGTAATGCGCTTGAATCGTCCTGAAACTTTCCCCATTCCCCCACCAATCCATGAAAAAATTATCTTTCATGAAACCGGTCCCAGTGCCAAAAAGGTTGGGGAACACTGATGAGATCTGGGGTCAGTGCTCTTACCATGAAAATCTGATCTTCCATAAAATTTTAAGCAAGTGAAGAAAAGGAATGCAGAGATTTAAGGACTTTCCTCCATATTCAAAAGACGAAAGCTGGAGTGCTTTGTAATTATAACATCTGAAACATATTTGGAGTTTTATGACCAGTCTTTGGGATTAAAATATATTTATCACTTATCACACTGAATGGGGAAGGGTTTCCTCTTTGGTTTTATCAAAGGGACATGGAAGTGACCAGTCTATATATTTGTCCTATTTCTGGTGAAGATGATAAAGCTCTTCACTGCAAAAAATAAGACACATGTGGTGTTGATTCTTTCCAATTTTAATCTATAACTTCGAACATCAGCCAGTTGGTCTGTGGCAACAGAGATTGAAATGTGGCTGTCTGCCATGGAGGGAAACTTTGGGGGCTTGGAATGTTCATACCGACTGCCATGTTTCGTAGCCCCTTTGGGAGCATGATCACAGTCTGTGAAGAATAGCCCTAAATTCTGTTCAAGACTTCTTTCCCCAAATCATTACCGTGCTAGCCAAACACCAGCAAATGTCAGATATAGTGGTATATGGGTTTGGTATGAGCAAGAGTCACGTTAGAAAATACAACTGCAATTTCATGCCAGTTTTCATGTCCAACTTCCACTGAAACTTTATATGACTTTAATTATCATGATAAGAAATTGCCAAAAGAGATGGGGATGCCTGGAACAAAAGTGTCAGTCTGCTAGTGTTTGTTTATCTAGGGTTAAATGTAGTTTCTCTTACTCACTCTGAACCATGAAAATGAGGGAACACATGACTTGAAAGACCATGAGGATGTATCTATGCCAGTATGAATAAAAGCCCCCTCAAAACACAACATATAGTCCAATAATGACAATTATTGTAGTCAACACATGACATGCACAAGAGCAAACAATTCAATAGCTTTAAAAATAGTTTATTTCCACCTTCACAAACACATGAGCCTCTGACCGTTCTGCAAGGCACCACAAATTAAATAAAAACTTATATTAGAATATGTTCATCTTACATGATTCGAGATAAAGTGGATTTTAAAAGCAAATGGGTGCCAATTATAGAGGGTGGCAGGATTAGGGCAGGTAGCAGCAATAGGGTGCATGCATTTTCTACAGTGTTTATTGAAATAGGCAGTAATCAGTACATGTGCATTACATGAGTGGTTATACAAAATTAGCATATTCAGGAGGGGGGCTGCATTTCAGTTTCTCTGTCTATATGATAAAATGCCAAACACACTTCCCTAAAGTGCAAAGACTTTTTACTAGTAGCCCTGGTACCGGTAACAGAATATGATTACTAAACATCTCCAATGTGGTTTTCATTACAAAGAAACGTGTTTCACATAAAAGCTTCATAATATAATCCAGAGACAGAATCTGTGCATGCTTAAAATGTGAAGCCAGGCTGGCTATTTCTGATATATATTTTTTTCATTTCTTTCAGTGTTTTTTATTTTTATAAATTATGCACCCAGTTTCATACCAGTTTAAACACACATGAAACACTTTGCTCTGAGCACCATGATTGCTTTTTAGTAGGCTTCAGGACTATAATCTTACTACAAGGAAGGGAGTCTTAATTTCTATTTTGACTTGCTCTTTTCCCAAATCATGTTAGTGTTGACCAAATCCAAAAATTGTCAGATACAAACAAAGGTTTCTGGGCAGAGACCCAAAGAATAATTATGAATAATTTCACAATGATCTGGTTAAGAAAACATATAGAAAATGAATGATTTCATGTTATAAAAAGCTTTGACTTGAATTTAAACGAGATGGACGTGAAAGGAATGAAGCCTTGCTTCCCTCCGAGGCGGGGCGTCCTTTGCCACGGTACCAACAAATGCACGGCCATCTCCCAGGGCCGGTCCTCCTATGGGCCCTCGCTGATGACTTTTGAGGTAGACACTGATGGCTTGAAGAGAGGTAGGTAAAGTCCAAATTTGTTTTCAATCCCTGCAAATGTGGCAACTGCCAGTTTGTATCCCCCGACATGATCAGGATTTGGGGCAGGCAGGGTGATCCTGGATTTAGGAACTGGCTCAGATCCCACAGGTTTTCTAAAAGAAGAGAAAACAGAGTAAGAATCTGAGTTTTTTGTTTTATTGTTTTTTTTAAACTTGGTAAAAATAACATTCGAAAACTATTAAAATAGGCGACATAAAGGAGTTGCTGCATTCTAGTCAATTGTATCTTACCCTTTGAAAAGACTTTGCTAACGTGATTTCAACATTTTCCCAAATCTTTTCTACTTCCTCGCAGGGATAGAGACTGATGATGTACTTTTCTCAATGACAACACAGCATCAGAAGCAGATTTAGCGTGATACTTACACTCCTCCAAAGTCAATGTAGAACCATCGCTGTAGCAATTCGTAAGTCAACAAAGTTACACCAAACTGGGGTGAGGATCGAAATACACGAGCTTAAGAAAATGGGGAAATAATAGATATAATTAGATTTTTATAAAATTTACCTGATACCAAAAGGTTAGTTAAGAACAAATTATTTGCATACCTCCAGCTCCTTTCCAGAGAGCTTTTGGGCCTTCTTCCCGAAGGATCTTTCTGAAGCAGTCTATCACTCCGCTGTAAGTGGTTTGGCCGGCCCGGGCAGCCACCTGTAATCTCGTCTTGATAACATCAGCAGGGGTCACTAAAGATGCTGCAGGCATACCTGCGGGAGAGACACAACACCCTCGAGTCTGCTCACCTTCTCACTATATAAAAATAACTGTGCTTTGAACTGCTGGCCGTGGAAAGAAAGTTAAGAATCCGATGTGATAAAATGCCTATTTCGCTGTCCTCTCTGGGAAGCACAACCGTGACCATCCCGTCTGCAGGGATGGCGGCGCCTACGCACCTCCCCTCCCGACACACGCTTCCCTTCTCCCAAATCACCCCGCCTCCTGTGTTACATTTCTAAGTCTTAAAACTATACTTAAATAGTTTTAAGGAATTATTTAACAATAACATTACTTCAAGTGGGAGAAAGTTTTTTTTTTTTTTTTTTTTTTGCTTTCCTGTTGAAATCAAGACCTTGCAAAGTTATTAGGTCCGATTTTTCAGAGGCGAAGCTTGTTAGGTGTTTCCTCTTCATGGTTTTCTGCAGCTGCGGGCAGTCACAGGAGGTGCCTTCTCGCACATATTCATCCACCCCCTCCCCCCAGACCCTACCTCTCCAGTTACACCAAAAAAAGACTTTACTGATAGCTAAAAAAACACTGTTTGTGGCGAGGAGGGGGTTGGGGAAGAGGGGTGACAGGGTGAGAGGGAGGCTCCCACAGATAACACTGCAGGATTCCGTTTTCCTAAGACTGACATCTCCAGAAAAATATCTGACAGAGAGCTTAAAATTTATACTGGCTGATAATCAATGAAAAAGGAACAACAACAACAAAAAACCCTCCCAAAATTACCAATGGGAAATTTTTCTACAGTCATTTTATCCAAAATGCGGCAGCCCATGTTTAGATTTTTTAAAAGCGAGACTGTATTCAGAAGACACTGTCTCTTATGGTTTTATTACTTTTCCATTATGAACCTATTCCAAACCAAATTGGTCAAATGCAGATGCATAAATCTCCTTTGCTTTTTTTAAGGCTTAATAATTCTGTAAGAATTTCTGTCCAAACCAACATGGTCTGGCTCACAACTACTTCTCATCCTTCTAACAGACAGCTTTAAAGTTACTCTGTGTGTGTGTGTGTGTCTTAGGAAATCTGCATACTACATGCTTGCTTTTATATTACTAAAGCAGTATCTTTTCCTTTTCCAAACATTAATCTTAAGTAAGAGTTTTTAAAAATGTATCACAGTTCTGCATGCAAAAAAACTCACTTTATATCCAATGCTTCACTGGATAAGTCATACTGAATTTCCTATTAGTTTGGAGCAATTATTTTAATTTTGAGCCAGGAATTTATCCTCCGACATAATGGAAGGAAACATGAAAAATGCTTAGAAACCCACTGTGTTCACACCACCGATTTTGTTTTACTTCCTGGTTTAGAAAGAGTTTAGCAAGGCAGTCTGCTTTAGACGTGCAATAAAATTTCCCCTGCAACAGGGCAGGCATGTCGGGTGACTGGGAGAGACACGCAAGCAATAAGATGCGTGAAAAGTTCCCTTCAGAGACAGCAGTTTTCACAAACAGTTCCTTGTTATGAGAAAAGAGAGAAGTATTAGGGGTGGGGGGAACAGGTATAAAAAACACTGATTAGGGAAATAAAAAAAAGTCAAAAGAAACATACGCTATTCAGAAAGCTGTCTACAAAACTGATAGAAGTTGTAGGGGATGCTGGAACCAGGGAGAGCCGAACATTACTCCCGTCACTGCCATTCTCGGCTCCCATCTCTCCTACGCAGAAGTCTGCTAGGGCCTAGGAGGAACTGGGGATGGCTCCGCAGACAGGGGATTGGCTAAGTTAACCTACAGAACTCCATCAGGCCGCTCCAGAGCAAGGCCAGGAAAGCAGCCGATACTGGCAAGAGTCTGGCCACTAGAGAGCTGTTGACTTTGGAGGCCAGGGCTGGCAAAGATTCCAGGCAGATTTGCCTGGTCTCTGCTGGCTTCCAAAAAGCAAGGACAAGGCCTACCAAGTGGTCTGAGTTTTTCTCTGTTCCTAAAGACAGGAGAGCCAGGGGAGACTAGGAGCTGGGGGGGCTTTTTCTAGGTTCCTCAGCAGGAAGGGGACTGGCCCGCCTGATGCTTTAATGACAAGACAGAGGGTAGGCAGAGACCTGGGGGCCACCTACCACCTCTGTGACAGGAGCGATCTGGGGTGCTTCTCAACCAATAAAAAAGTTACAAGTCTTCAAGGGGGCTCAGCAACTAGAGAGTAAACGATCATTTACAACAAAAAGAAAATGTGACTGGCAAAATATAGCTTTGGGGCATGAGTCACATTTAATGTTCATAAATATCTCATTAGCATTTATAAAGAATGTCCTTTTCTGTTTATTGGATACAAAGGTTAGTATCTATTTATTTTGGATCCAGGAACTTTCAAAATTCCCTTTGCATCCTTGTCTATATTATCTACTTAACATGTCAGCTTCCAAGAGCCATGTGATAAAATTTCTCATTAGGTATGAGAAAATAATCACATTTTCTTCATACTTTTAAACTGAGATTTTATAAGACAATAATATTATATTGACACTACATAGAGGTTGATGCCGGTATCTTTGTAGTGGATTTTATCTTTTACAAGTATAAAATATGCTTCTGTTCTTCTGAATGTTATTTGTAAAGCCTGGATTCCATTTAGTCTGACGCTAGTATTGCTACTCTTGCTTCTTGTTGGCATTTGCCTGGTACTTATTTTTTCAATCCATTCTTGCAATCTTTCTATGTCACTGTTTTCTCAAACTTCCGATGACTAGATCTGCTTTCAAAACTCATCTCACACTGTTTTTACGAGGAGCTTTGAGTCTGTTCACATGATTGTGGCTATTAGACTTCTTTCTGCTGGCCTGTATTTTGCTTTCTATTTTCTCTGCTTCTCGTTATTTTCCTTTTGAGCCCCCCTTCCCTAAACGTATTTATTTAACCGTCACACGCATTCGTTACACGGGTACACGTTTACGGTGTACAACCAATTAGCATTTGCGTCCTCCTCCGGCAGAGTGAGGAACGTGGCACCGTCACTCTCGTCCTCTCTTTCCTTGTCCAGCCTCCCGACAACCCTTCCTGCATAATAAATACAGAGACCAAAGTCAGCAATAATGGAGACCGACTCACAGGTTTCACTTTCATGTGCTCTGTTTCGTATATCCCACACTTTCCTCCTTCTTAATCACTTTTCACTTGCTTCAGAGAAGGTCTGTGAGGAGAAATATTTGAGTCCTTGCAAGGGAGAAACTAACTTCAGTCTTGCCCTCCCTCCTGAGTGCTGGTGTGTGCGCCTGGGGAAGCGATCACAGGTCAAGACATCGTCTCCTTGGCATTTTGAAGGGACCCAGCGTTGCAGGGGAGAAGGTACAAAGCCAATCATCTTCCATTACTGACTGTTTTCTGTCCTTTCCTCACTGCTGCTCCCTAGGGAACGCCTGTGAAACAGATGTTAGACCCCTGGATTAACCCTACATGGCTCTGAAATTTCCTCTTATTTTCCATTTCCATATTATTGCTCCGCATTCTAGAGTTTGTTTTTATGACTTTATTTCCCAGATGTCTAATTTGGTCTTCGACCAATATCCATTCTATCATTTAGAACCATCTCCGGATTTTTAAGCTTGGCAATCCATTTATTAGTTTCAAGAAAGCCTCCTTAGTGATTAGTTCTTTCAAATCGCTCTGCGGACCCTAATTATAGTTCTTACAAGTTCTCTTCTGTTCCTCGAAGTGCCTGTTTTCCCTGTGATTCTGTTCACTCGCCTTGCTGCTCCTTCATGTCCAAGGACCTCTGGCTGTCCACTGATACTCAAGTTCAAAGGACAGGCTGATTAGTATCTTCTATGCAGATGTTGTGGGCGGCTTCTCCCACATGTCTGTTTCTGTTTCACCCACAGGTCTCTCTTGTGAATGGGAGGGCTGTCTGTGGGCTTTGTGAAATTGGTGAGACCTGTCCACTGGGTGCAAGGGGCTGGGATAGGCTGGCAGGGTAGGGACTTTCCAAGCTGCTGAAAAGGAGAAAGTTTCACTTTGGAGGCAGGTAGAATTTACTTTATATTCCTCTTGGGAAGAGCTGCCATTAGTTTGTTTTTTTCTGCATCTGTGGGTAAAGCTCTGGAATTACCTTAAGCCCTGCCTTGCTTCCTTTTAGTTCCTTACACTTGGCCTCTCCAGGGGAGTGGTTCCTTTCTTTAGAATGTAAGCTTTTAACCTGGAGACAACTGTCGCCTGAAGCTCCATATGAAAACCAAGGCAGAGGGCCAAACCTGGCCAGCCTGCAGTAAATGCAGCTCTCTCCCTTTTGTTAATGATTTACCCTAAAACCTCTACCTCCATTTCAGTCATTCTATTGTTCACTCAGAGGTTCTGCTCTTAGTTTAGAATTAGTTTTTCCTGCCGGTGTTTTGGGCTGTGGCATGGCATCTTTTGGTCCAATTTCAGAGTCGATATGGCTCTGTTTCTTGTCTGCCGAAGGCTGTTGCTAACATTTTCTAGTGACAATATGAAATTTTTAAAAACGTATTTCCTGACATTTTAAGGTATTTGGGAAGAAAGGAGAGATTGATTAAAATGTTCAGGCCATTACCTTGATCCAATCTGTCTTATACTTTTTTCTTTTTAAGGATCTAAGAATTACTTTTGAATTGTCTTAAGCTTTATGTCCACACAATTAACAAATTTGTGCCAATAGTACTTCTCTCCTAACACATACGTTCTAATATGTTTGCAAAAGCACCATGATCAGTCACACATATATAACACCTCCATTTCTGTGTACTGAACAACTCTTAAAAATATGAATTTCAACTTAATCTAAGCTGATTAACTCAAAGGCAAGACCCTTACTACAGTTTGACTTGTTCCTATACATTTTCACTCTGACAATAAAAATTATCTGGTATGACAGATCACTCTATAAAATTTGAGAAGTATCAGATCTTTTGATATTTTTCAAAGCTGTATTGAAATGTCCTTCATTAATTAAAAAGCACCTGGTGAGGGAATTGAAATTTGGTTTCTTAATTTCAGGCTCCTGCTTCAATCCTCACCCTCTGACAAGCTGAGGTACTTTGGCCAGTAACATAAATTCAAACACTGTAGTTCTGCTCTAACCTGTGAAATAATGGAGTAGATGTTCCAGTATTTAAAGACAGTCCAATTTTATAACTAAATACATTAATCTAAAAAAAAGATCAATATTCTCTAGGCTGAGATACCAATAACCACTTCTGTAAAAAGCTGCGTATTACTAAAACAATCTAATTTCAAGACTAATCAAATTTTTGCAAAGAAAAAAGTGAGCTAGCACTTACTGAATAACTGGAATTATTATCAAAACTATTACTATCAAATGATCATATTCATTTAATCACAGGTCCACGTGATTTATATTAGGGCTGTTCAACAAAAAATATATGTACTCTACATAAGAGATCAATTTGAATCTGGTACATATAAAAATAAGTTATTGGGAGGCCGAGGTGGGCGGATTGTTTGAGCTCAGGAGTTCGAGACCAGCCTGAGCAAGAGTGAGACCCCGTCTCTATTAAAATTAGAAAGAAATTAATCGGACAACTAAAAATATATAGAAAAAATTAGCTGGGCATGGTGGCACGTGCCTGTAGTCCCAGCTACTTGGGAGGATGAGGCAGAAGGATTGCTTGAGCCAGGGAGTTTGAGGTTGCTGTGAGCTAAGCTTATGCCACGGCACTCTAGCCCGGGCAAAAGAGTGAGACTCTGTCTCAGAAAAAAAAAAAAAATAATAAGTCATAAGATATTGCTGTTTTATAATAAATTAGTGGCTAACATATTCATTGTGGTTGTCTGAAGCTCCATATAAAAAGAAGGAGTTTTATATTTTGAAAGAAGCTTTTCTCCTTTCTTCTTGATGACTACAAAGATCACTTTTGCCCTGGGATAGACTTCCTGGGATTCTCTGCACCCTCTGTGTTCTCTCCCTAGCAAATGCCTTTGCTCTTAATGGTATCCGCAAAGGGAAAGTGGAGGCCTGGTCCATCTTCCCCCCAACAGTCTGTGTAGGTCTGGTGCACTTCTGTGCTCACTGCCATTCTTGATGGTGTTGTCCTGGGCACAGTTCCACACAAAATTCTCCCTGCTCTTCTCCACACTGGACTCAGCTCTCTGCTCGAGCAGCCAGCGGCTGGTTGCTCTGCTTCCTTCCACGACAGCAGTTAACTGCTTATCGCTGTATATGATTTTTTGTTTGTCTTACAACAAAATACATCACTAATCTTTCTTATTCATTCTCATACACTTTTTAGCCATTTTAGTTTGGATTTTCAGGTGAATAATCATTTGCAAATAACGACTGCTTCATTTCTTCTTTTCTAATGTTTAAGCCTCTGATGTCGTCTTATTTTACCACACTGACTGGAACCTCCAAAATAAGACAGAATAACAAAGATGGGAGAGACATCCTTGTCTTATTTCTGACTTTAATTAGAATGGTAGTTATGGCATTCACCATTGGCTTCTGATATCTGTTATTAAATTAAGAAAGTAGCTTAATTTACATTACATAGTTTTCATAGATTTATAGAATATACAAGGCCATCAAGCTTTGTAGCTGATCCATACTGTGAGGACTAAAACCAATGACAAACTGTGTCTTGTATTTTCCCAAGGGAGAAAGTATGTGAGAGAAGCTGCTCCCAACCCATACCTGTTCTCTGACTCACAGAAACTGCGAGATAATAAATATTTGTTGTTTTAAGCTGATAACTTTTGGCATAATTTGGTATCCAGCAATAGATAACTAACACAGAAGGTATCTGGAAAGACAACAGGATGACTATGGGGTTAAAATAACAGCAGCATCGAGATGTCAACTACTTGCAACTTTCAAGAATAATGTGTCGATACCCGAAACACTATTATACTTTTTTATCAACAAATTCACTTCAGAGAATCTGTTTCTCTAAAAAAAAAAAAATGATCCAAAATAGGAGAAAAGCCTTTAAGCATGAAGATTTTTTTTAACACTACTATTTAAAATTTTTTGGAAATCAGGTGTCTAATAATATTGAGGAATATATAAGTATGCAGCAATTAGAAGCTAATGTTTAGAAAGTTTTAAATGATACATAATAAAATTACTATTATTATTGATATTTTTGAATACTTATTATACGGCAGGCACTGTCTTTGTTTTTCTCTTTCACATTTTTTTTTTTAGAAACGGGATCTTGGCTATGTTGCCCAGGCTGGCTTTGAACTACTGGGCTCAAGGAATCCTCCTGCCTCAGCTGGGATTAAGGGCAAGCCTGGCTGCTAGATCTTCTGTTAATTCACTTAATTCCTATAATAACCTTGTGAGACTATTCTTATCCCCATATATATGGAGAAAGAGGCAGAGAGGGATTAAATAATTTGTGCAGGTTGCATGGTTCTGAGCGGGGAAGCTGGAATTTGAACCTGAGTGGACTGACCCAACAATACATCCACTGCCGATTTTGCTATGATGGCTAACAATGCTTAAGACACAGTATTAAGTGCACACTACATACACATAGTGTGATCACAACTCTGTTAAACACTGTAGAAGGGGAAATATTAGCAAAAATGTTAAATAACAATTATCTTAGAGTAGTGGACTAGTGGATAATATTTTCTTATTTGCCCTTTGTGGTACTTCCCAAATATTTTACAATGAGAAATATTATTTTCATAATCATAAAAAGATGGTAAAGAAAGAAAATAAGCCTTAAAAGAGAAAACAATCAAACAAACAAAAAACCTCACTAGTCATTTCTATGCTCTGATAGCATGGATTACCTAGGAAACTCCTATCCAGAAATGAAATCACTTCTGGGTACTCATTTTTTTCAAGTGAAGAGTTAAAGACAGTATTTTTTGTGGAATGAAGAAAGTGAGGCTTAGGAAAGTATCCTAGACCTTGTTTTGAGCTCTACTCTTATCTTCCAATTGCACAATTGATTTGTGGAGTGATTCACAGACAGATTCTTTTGGATTCATTATCATATTGGCTAACACGTATTGAGCATTTACTATGTGCTGGGCACTATGCTAAGTCCTTCACATGGATGCTCTCATTTGAGCCTCATAACCACACTCTGTAGCACGTACAATTAGGGTCTCCATTTACAGGGGAGGAAAACAAAGCTCAGGAGAATTTAAGTAACTTGCCCAAAGTCACACACTAATAAGTCGTACTCAGTTCTCCTCATTAAGTCCTATCTTATTTCAAATAAGTAATTTGAAATAAATTATAAACTTTTGTTTCAAAAATTTTTCTCATGTATACATAGGAGAAATGACTTATATATGGCACAGTGAGTCAACAGCCAAGTTAGGATTAAAATTGGGAATTCTATACTCTAGTCTTGAAATCATGATTTCTTGATGTAGGTATAGTGGTCTCCATGCTACTCACACAACTAAGGTCCCTAAGCAGCCAGGAAAGAAAAACCCTGACTAATGTATCAATGTCATTGCTTTTGAAGAAAAGGGATTAAGTAATAACTAAACAGGAACTACACAGGTTCTGTCTCCAGGGGTTCCCCAGGCTTTTGCCAGGGTGGGTGGGGTGTGCACAAAATAGCAAACAGCTTCACAAAACTGGGAGTTGTTCTTATGCAGTCTTTGGGAATAACCTGGAAACTTCAGTCACATATCTGATGAGAATAACACCTGTATCAAAAATGTTTGAACCCAGGTATCCTGTGACTGCCTTAGGGTTTGTTGACTCATTAAATGTGTGTCACCACCTGGAGAGCTAATCTAGACTGTCTAGACCCAGTCTTTGGGGTCCCTGCACAAGAAGGAGCATCAACAATGAACAGATTCCTGCTGTGGCTAATTTTTTTCTATTGATATTTTCAGAGGAGCACTGAATAAAAGGAGATAGTTAATTCCATCTAGGATTTAATTACTGCCCTTCCCCCACAATAACTTTACACAGGGAGGAAAACAGGTGTTTCTGATCAGCCCAGATCTTTTCTGGTTCTACTACATTTCTTTTATCTAAATGATAATAACTATTGTTTAAGCTCTGGATAAACTTTTAAGGACGATTTTGTTTAGATGCTGTTAAGATACAAGTACTCAAATTTTTAAAAACTGTCTAAACCGTTATCATTCTTATGCTATGAAGTGAGACTATGAAATGATATGGGACTTGAACTGAAACACGATGATCCCACAAAATGAACCAATATAGTTTTTTTTTTTTTTTGAGACAGAGTCTCACTGTGTTGCCCGGACTAGAGTGCCGTGGCGTCACCCTAGCTCACAGCAACCTCAAACTCCTGGGCTCAAGCGATCCTTCTGCCTCAGCCTCCCGAGTAGCTGGGACTACAGGCACGTGCCACCATGCCCGGCTAATTTTTTCTATATATTTTTAGTTGTCCAATTAATTTCTTCCTATTTTTGGTAGAGACGGGGTCTCGCTCTTGCTGAGGCTGGTCTCTAACTCCTGAGCTCAAACAATCCGCCCACCTCGGCCTCCCAGAGAGCTAGGATTACAGGCGTGAGCCACCGCGCCCGGCCGAACCAATATATTTGATGAGCCTTTTCTAGTGTTACGAAATTGAGCTTGTCTAATAATCTAATCTGCCAGAATTAAGATTAATTTCTTTCCCTTTCCTGTCAGTAGCTAGTCAAAGCAATCTCTAGGCAACTCATATGTACCCTGTCACAAACTATCAGCAAAAATTTCAGTGTAGTACCGTGGGGGTCGGGGTGGGGGTAGCAGGTGGGGATGGCTAGGGAAGTACCAGAGCTCCATGAGGGACACTCACCAGCTATAGCACCAGCCAGGAGCAGGCTTCCCGGGCTGATGTGCCCATCTTCATCTGCAAAGGAAGCCTTCACATGAGCATAGCACGGAAAGTAGATGGCCGAGAAAGGAATGTCCCGCAGAAAGCAGGCTTTGGCACCCTGCACGTTTGCAAAGGAAGAAAAACCACATGAAACACATATCCCATTGAGAAGATCAAGCTTCTTTGGAACTCACCTCAGAACAAAATATTCCTGGAGAAGACCATATTTGTACTCACAAGTTGAAAGGGGAACAGAAAAAAATAACCCAAATTCTGCAAGTTATAAATCTGAATTTTGTTTTTACAACGAAAACTACTCTTATTGTGTGATGGGGTAAAGGGGGAGGAGTTATTCTGATGCTAAAATTTCGATTGAAATATTTTTGGAACTCTGCTTGTGACACCCTTTTAAATCTTTACTGGTGGCAAGTCGCTGGCATTTCAAGGAAGATCTATTCTCTGGTCTCAACAGAAGATGGGCATCAACAATCAAGATGTCTCTTTGTTTACACACTGTGAAGTAGACAAATTATATACGTGGAGGGAAAAGGGTTTTTGTTTTTGTTTTTGTATTGTTTGGACTCTTTCCCAGAAAAAATAAAAATCACATACATAAAAAATTATATATCTTTTCAGGGGGTTCATAGATCTTCCCAAATTTATTCACATACTTACCCACCACCCAGGGTTTACAAAACATTGATAAATGCCTGTTCTAAAGCCTTACAATATTTGCAATAATTCTGACACATTTTACAGCTGTTTGTGGAACAATTTAGCTCCTAAAGTCTTTGCCAAATAATTTCTGGTGCCAACATAATGCCATGTGGGGGCCCTGAGAATTGATGGGGGACCAGAAATAAGATATAATATTACAATGAAAACCACAACACATATACTATGTTTTGGGTAGGCCGAATGGAAAGGAAATCACCTCTTTTCAACACAGAAAATTCCCAAAGGAAAATAATGAATCCATCCAGATTCAACAGATCTAGCCACACCCAGTGACATTTATTGAGGCCTAGTAATGTGGGATCTTGGGTATTTCTGTCAGATGTGAGGCTCCACTCTGTTGAAGTTCCTTAACCCTTGCACAGCTGTTACTATAGCCTTTGTTTTTCTGACACCCACACTTTACTCTTGACTCCAACTAGGATTGTAGGAATAAAACCCTTAGTCTTTTTCATATAAACTGCTATTAACCCAGTTCCACTGTGATTTATTTAGTTGCCTTACACAGGTAGCATAAGCAGGACTTTCTGTTTAATCCTATTAAATTTCATCCTGCGGGAACCTCAGTTCTGCCATGTTGGCTATTCCTCAGTCAGCTCACCCACAGGGGCCTTACGCACGCCCCTCTTCACTCTGCCTACAGGTATCCACCTCGTGTACTGCCAGTCAACTCACACTTCTGCATCTTGTCCACCCCCAAACTGTTAAATGTCTAACTGAAATGAAGAATCACAATACCCACCACACCCACGCTACTCATTTTATAGATGTGCAAACTGATGCCCAAGACAGTTACTCTATCAGTTGCACTCTTACTGAGGGCTATGCCCGTCGCTGGTGTAGAGGACATCTTGGAGTTCCAGAGAGCCAGCCAAATCTCAGAACTCTAAGAGGTTTTTCCACTTCCCCCAGCTTTTCAAGGGGAAAGTACAGTGTAATGTCAATATCCGTGTGTAGCCTCCAATCCTTTCCTTATGACTAGTTTTTTAAAACATTATAATTCAGGCAGTTACTATGTAAGGGTAACATTATCACCCTTTAGTTTCTGTTTTCTCTTCCTTTTCCCTTCTTGCCTCTAAACCTTCCTGCAAATTCTACTAGCTATTTGTCCACATGTAGAACAGTCTAATTTGAGTCCAGAAGGTATTCAAATTAGATTCCAAACAATCCGCTCAAATGAAGATCAGTTAAATCTTCACGTCTGGCTCCCTCAATATAGTAAAAAAATCACCATAACTTTCTAAACAAATCACTTAAGAGTAATTTTTTAGGCTGGTATAATTCTTCCCCCAAATCTTGCTTCTTACTATATCTATTAGTTTTTACCTTTACCCACATCTCCCAATGTTTGCATCTTACAGCTGAACTTCAGTCTGTGTTCTCATTTTTTTTGCTAGTAATATTTTCCATTTTAAGTTTTTTCCTGATTATAAAATATTAAGTGCTTATGATAGAATATACAGAAAAGTATTAAAAATTTAAACTGTTCATAATTTTCACCAAGAGGTGATCACTACAAGTATTATACATACATTTGAACATTTTTTCAATAGAAATATTAACAACCATTCCACAGATGAGATCGTACTGGAATGGTTCTGAGTTGTGCCTTTTCTTCTCCTTAATTTCATGGTATACGGTTCTTGTTTTTGTTTTTGTTTCCTGTATGATCTAGTATCTTCCTCATTCTTTGGCCATGTTGCCTAAATTTCCTTTCTATTTGTTGTTTCAAAACAACAACTGCCATGTTTGTTCTTGTCTGTCCTGTAAATTGGGCCCAATATTCTCACTCTTGTCAAAGCTTTGTAGGAACTTCACTTCCCCAATTTCCTCTCTCTGGTCAGCCTCGTGCATCTCAGGTAAAGCTATTCAATGCTCCATTCATCTGATCAATCAAGGTACACCTATCACTCTGCATCTTCTTTGATGATTGCTAAGCTGGGAACATCAACCTCTTAAATACCACCTCTTCTTTCATTTAAACTCCAAATACCATCCTTACCACTGAGGATCTTTTAACTAGAAGACAGACAGGGAGTGGATTTCACACGGCTCCGTATTGTCTACACTTTCTCAATACTGTTCTGAGTTTGCTTCATGCCCTATCTCAGTGTTGCCTATATCTCAGGCTGTAAGCAACCAGGGGGCCAGGAACTACTGTCTGATTTAATTTATAAAACATTGAGCAAAATCTTTGGCTGTCAGTGGGGACTAAGACATGTTCCTCATAACAATGATTTTGCTTTGCCAATTTCCATGGGGAAAAAATCACAACTAAAAAGAAAAATGAGAGGCTTTGGGATATATTGTCAGGTTTCTGCAAGGACATTAACTCATTTCTTGGAAAAACATATTAGAAACTAAAACCAAGCTTTTAGCTTTTCAAACAAGGATATATTGTTTGTTGGGGATATAATAAAACCTAGGCAGAAACAGTCTGCCTAGGTAGACTGCTTGTACCGAAATATTATTGTTAAAATAATATTTTAAATAATATTTAAATAAAATATACAAAATATATTTTGTACCGAAATATTAAAGTTACCAAGAAATAAAAAATACAAAAAGGAGAGAGGGAAAGAGAGAGAGAGATTAGCCTGCCTTATGCTACGTGGCTTCAATATGATCAGAAGGCCACAGGAAAAGGTGACCTGAGATGAGAAACGCCCCGAGAGACAGGCAGAGCAAAGGCATGTGAGGCAGCAGCTGCGTTTTCCCAAGATCCGTCATGGCCTCTCCTTGCCTACCTGAAGTCCTAACAGTAAATCGTGTATCCCTGTGAAAGGCGGTCTCCCAAGAAGTGTGATGCACTTCAAGAGATGTTGGAAAACAACTCTAAATGACTGAGAAGAAAAATGGCTTGATCAAAAACCAAACATGCAAATAAAGAACAAACCTGAATAAAGAGTGGAGCTGCACTGTACAACCTGAAAGGAAAATGCCTAGAGCATGCTGTATTTTTTATCTTTTTTAGCTAGGAATCAGGCAATGTGGTCAAATAACTTACGCAAACTAGAGTAAATATGAGGATATGTAAGAGGTGTTTGGTTTCTGGTTGTCTGAGGAAGAGGAAGAAATGGAAAAAGTCAAGGGAGAAAGAGAACTTGAGGAGCAGCCACTATCCCTGCTCCACAGAGGCAGGACAGCCCTGCCAGGGAGTGAAGACCTTTAATCAGGCAAATTTCCATCTACTGAGGAATGAAGAACACCTGGTGTGATCACCCCCGGCACTGCTTAGCCCATGATGAGAAACAGGAGCGATCAAGCTCTGAACCTTCCTCATCTGTCAAAAATACCACAGGCCACCTTCTTCACCTGAGTGGGGACCAGAGCTGTAGGAATAAATGAAGTAGTAACTGTGTCCTGTGTAAAGTATCCACTGCAGTACAAATGTAAGGGACAGACGTGGTGACAGGGAGGGCTGCATCTCCCAGCCCCTCCCGGCACCTGCACCTGCTCACTGCAGCAAACGACTCTGCAGTGGAGTCAGGAGGTGGCCCTTTGTCTCCCCTGTGCCCCAGGCATCAAAGCCCAATTCTCCAAGAAAGTGAACTTTGCAAAAGGCTGGAGAAAAGGACACAGACTTATTAAATTTCCATGGCCTCCTTTTCCCCACCACTTCCTTCAGGCATAAAGGCAGGTACCAATTTGCAAGGCCGCCTTAGGCTATACCTGACCTGTTGCTCCCGCACAATGAAAAGAGAAGCAGGATGTTAGAAAGGCTTTTAAAGTTCCAAGGGTGAAAATGTTTCTCTCTCAGCTTCCTTGATAAATCCTGCACTTTGTGGTGAACACCCATTCTCCAGTCCTACAGCAAGACGCAAACCTGTTTAACTTGAATTTTCCTTGCCCCGTGTATAATTTTTACTAAGCGATCAGCCATTCTGAACAGGCGACTTTACAATGAAGGAAAACGCTCTGCTGCCCTACAGCCTGTGTCAGCAACACAAAAATAATTATTTTGACCATTAAAAAATTAATAAATTATAAACTGTATGCCACTTATAATAAAGCTTTCAACATTCCTGCTCTATAAAAAAATCGCTACATTTTCCCATTTTAAGTCTTTTTCACTAGCTCTGTAGGCAGCTCTGCCCTTAGACATTCTCTAGTTGGCCCTGAATTTGCTTTGTACACATAGTATAATCTCTTGGGGAAAATGAATAAATGCAAAATGCAATCCTCTAATCTCTCACTATTGATTAAAGTGCTATCCCTCCAAAGAAGGGAAATCATTGGGTTTTTCTTTTCTTTTTTTCAATAAAAGGCATACTAATATAGATGGGGACAATAAAAAGCAACTCGGGGTGGTTTGATTATCGACTCTGGCTCCATTCCAATTCTGCATCACTCTAAAGTCTCTCCATCATCGTTCTATTTAAGGTCTAGGAAAGCTTTAAGGGTAGGTCTCACTTAACCTCAAGTTAATAGTCCACAATTGACACAGGCCAATTAGATAGGCTTAGAGGCAGTGGCCGCAGTATCATCATGGCAAAAGAATCATTTATTTTGCTTCTCATGCCTTTTTGATGTGGACACTGTGTTGAAAGCCCAAGGAAGCTTTAATCAATTCTCAAGTTGCTGGAATCATCCACTCAAGTTTACTCTGCCAGCTCTGCCTGGCACGAATTTGTCAAAAGATGCAACACAACAGGATTTCTCTCTCTCTCTCTCTCTCACACACACACACACACACACAGATCTATCTCTGAAGTCTTTTTTTCTTCTTTTAAAGCTCTTCATCTTGGATAGTATCCCACCTGCCCAATCAATCCAAACAGGAAAAAAACCAGTCCTGAAGGAGGTGCCGATAAAGAAGGCAGGGCCAGGGCAGGTCTTTTCACATGCTAATTCCTGCTTATTCTAGCAGTACCTGCAAACACAGCTCTAAACAGACTATTTCTAGTACAGGGAAAGGTAATTACACTCACAAAGGCACCTCTGTGTCGGGCGGGCACCAGGAGCCAGCAGGTCTGGGAGACGGAGGCTTAACAGAGACTCCAGCAGTGAATGCACATTGTCTAGCATGGGGGAAAATGCCAGACTGGGGACCCCGCAGCACTCAAGACAACAGTGGTGCACCTTGTGTCTGAGAATGGTTATTCAATGCTTCTGGCACCTGTCGTCAGAGCCACCCACCCTTCTTTTCCTACCTTACAGGTTTAGAATTTATTTGGCATGTATAATTGTATATTTTGATCCTAGAGCTACAAACAATGGGCAGCATGTCATGTCTTGATCCCTCAGCATTCCTCTTGGTTCCCCCAAGTGAGTTAACCCTTAGAGACACAGGCTGGCAGCACCTCTCCTGCCCAGTCAAGGGACGGTCAGGCCCCACGTGTCTGGGATTTGCACAGGGCGAGTTTCAGCATCTTGCTGAGAAACGTCACTGGTGCCAAGACCTGTTTCATGATTGTGTCATTGGTGTTAAAACCAAATAAACTAGCTGACAACTGAAGACTTGATATCGGTGAACCCTAAAATTACTTCGATTTGAATATAAAATATAAATGTCTATTATTTAGTTTCTTTAGTCCAGGGACTTTTAAGACATTAGTTTCTTCTTAATTTCATTGCAATTCGAACAAAATCATTTTGGCAAGTCTTAGGTTTTCTATAGGAAATGCCACTCCTGTCTCAGCTCTAGTTCTCTATAGTTCTACGACTGTATGTTGCTTTGCCATCAACAATGCTCATCACTCAGATGGGAGGAAACCCTAGATGTGACAGAGTTTTAGCACATGGGATTTTAGTTCCCAAGCTGTCGGTCATGTCACTTTCACAAAGCTAATCTACAAACCACGACCCACCTTTTCAATTTTTTTCTTTCCTTTCTTACCTTTTTCCTACACACTCCCCATCCCCCCACACCCACAGCCCCATTACCTGTTCGAAGCTGCATAAGTCTTTTTCTACTCTAGGTGTTAACTCTGGAAATTTTAATATGTATAATGAACTTATAGCCTTTGTTACCTTTACTTTCCTTCTTTTTTTTTTTCTTTTTCTTTTCCTTCAACTATGCTGGCAACCTAGTATAGTCAACACAGAGTTGGCACGAACCTGGCCCAGAATGCTAACCAGCTATTGGCTGCTGTTCTCCCAGCAGTGCAACACTTGCCGAGGTACAAGGCAGCCTAGGCAGCTGCCTACAGCTGTTTACTTTCCTTCTGTACCATACACATGTTTTATACTGTTTAAATTAAAAGCAACCCCATTTTATCACTATGCACTTTAATTCTGGCTTTAAAAACATTAAGCATTTCTAATTGCCATTATATACATTTAAATTAAGGCAATGTTATTTATTTATTTATTTATTTATTTATTTATTTATTTATTTATTTGCAGTCTGAATCTTGGTTTATTAAGTAGCATTCAAGAGTTATACTGCAAATAAACATCATTACAGCTAATGACTAATTAAAATCACCATTCATTATAAATACCAATCAGGTTAAATAATACTTTATCCTTCCCACTTTC